>PVJI01005494.1:0-95748 GCA_004026765.1 Micronycteris hirsuta
TGTATGACCTATGGACAAAAACTAAAGGGCAGGGAATGGGGGGTGGTGGGGGAGGGGAAGAAAGGGGGGGAAATGGGACAACTGTAATAGCATAATCAATAAAATATATTTAAAAAAGCAAGGTCAAAACCATTAAACAGGTGCAGTAATTACATTACATGTAAACATTACTACATTTTATTTGTAGTAAAAATTCAACATACAAATTCAGTTTTGTGTCTAAGGTATTCTGAAACTCTGGAAGACATTTTCCCTGCCCATACCTGACCTCATTCTCTGGTAACGCATTCCTTATCAGAACCTACTTGCTAACAGCTGATGCTTCTATGAGGCGGTAAATCCATTTTAATTTGGACTTAAGCTCCTGCAGCAAGTGCCTTTGAAGAAGCACCTTCCTGAGAATGCCAACTTGCACCTTTCAATTATGGCAAGATAATTAGGATGGGGCTCTGACCTGCTGCCCATTCCATGTCTCTGTGGGTGACAGAGGACAGAGGTGACATTTCTGGGTGACTAGCACTTTCACCAAACATTGAAAGAGATCATTGTCCAAACCCAGGCTACAGAAGTTTGTGCCACTTGTACATGCCAGAGCAGTCAGGGACTCCTAGCTTAAATGCCAAACTATTAGATTTTCTGTGATATCCCAGTGGTTTGGGGAACTACACAACAGTATTTAAAAATGGGGCTGGATTGGAGAATCTGAAACATATGTTCCCTAGGAAAAAAATATCCTCTGACCTCAAAAACTATGCAGTCACACTGGACAGATAAGATATACACAAAGAAAAAAGGAAGTGTACCTTGGTGAAGGTTAATTATTAAGATAAGGGAAAGGGAGGTTACAGGGACTCAGACAAAAGAGGTGCTGCTATAAAGGAAGTGCATTAAAGAAGGGGCTGAAAGAGCGGGCAGAGGGAAGCCACTAGCATGCTCTGCACCCCACACTCTTACATTTAGCCTTATTGCTTTTCCTCTAACAATTAAGGAGTGCCTACTATGTGCCAGACACTTGACCAAGTGATTTCATATACACAGAGTGGGGCAAAAGTAGGTTTACAGTTGTCCAAATGGAAAACAATACAACAGTTAATAAATAATAATACAAGAATAAACTCTGTTTTGTGTACTCATGACTGTAAAGCTACTTTTGCCCCACCCCGTGTGCTCTGTTAATTTTCACAACTATGTATGAGGTAGGGATTATCATTATCCTTTCGTGAATAAGAACTGAAGCTCTGAAATAGTCGACTTTCCTAGGACCCATGACTATTAAGTTGTAAATAACTTTCCTAGGACCCAGAACTAAAACCCAGGTCCATTTGACTCCAAATATTAAATTCTTTTCATACCACAGAGTGTCCCTAAATAGCTATTAGGATACTGTGGGTGAACCTCAAAAACTTTATGCTAAGTGAAAGAAGCCAGATGCAAAAGGTCACATATTGTGGGACTCCATTTGTATGAAACATCCAGAATAGTTAATCTATTGAGACAGAAACCTAGTGGCTGCCAGGGGCTGGGGGTAGAGGAGAATTTCAAGAGAATTCCCTGGGCATATTTGGGGGACACTGAGGTGCCTGAGTCAAGTGAAGCAGCATAATAAGCCAACATTTCCTTCTTGATTCAAGTGAAGAATTTGAATAAAGCCATACCTCTCCTTAGCTGAGAGGGAGAGTTCCCTGGCAACGACCCCTGTGTTTATTAATCACAGCAGAAGGCGCTGCCCAGGTGGTCCAAAATGCCTCCGGGAGTATTTATGAGGGGTAGATGCCATCCCTTCTATGGGTCCCCTAACTACGGGTAACACAGAATTCTGTTTGATCATTTTCAAATAACTCTATAGGCCCATAAAATATCATTTTTGTGGTCATTTTTTAGTTGCTTAGGAGCACCTCTGAATCTCTGGGACTCTGAAATATATAGAACAATCTCTCTCTTTTTTTAAATTTTAACTACTTTATCGTTGTTCAATTACAGTTATCTGCATCCTCTCCCCTTCCCTCCCCCCACCCCCTCCAAACCCACTCTCTCCCCTGCTTCCACCCTCCCCCTTGGTTCTGTCCATGTGTCCTCTGTAGTGGTTCCTGAAAACCCTTCTCCCCACAGTCCCCTCCCCCCTCCCCTCTGGCTATTATTAGATTGTTCTTAATTTCAACGTCCCTGGTCATGTTTTTCTTGCTTTTTTCTTTTGTTGATTATGTATATGGAACAGTCTCTTAATGAGGGTGCCTAGCCAGCCATCCAGCATCCCATCTCAACTCTGCTTTGTTCTTGGCATTGAGGGGCAGAAATTCTCATGAAGCATGTGAAGGGTCACTTGAGGTAATTCGGCTGTACTGCCTTTTATGTGGGTAATTATAGGCAACATGAAAATGGGGACTTACCAAGGCCTCAGAACAGACCCCCAAGCAAAGGTCTGTCACTCAAGCAGTAGTAATCCTGGACACAGACCTGACCTTAGATGCAGGGGTGTCCAACCTGCGGCCCGTGGGCTGCATGCAGGCCCAGGATGGCTAAGAATGTGGCCCAATACAAAATCATAAATTTACTTAATACATTAAGAGATTTTTTTGTGATTACATGTTGCAATGTATTTAATGTGTGGCCCAAGACAACTCTTCTCCTTCCAGTGTGGCTCACAGATGCCAAAAGGTTGGACACCTCTGTGAGCTTCATTCTCCTTGCAATTCTTTGAAAAATGTTTGCCTTCACTTCAAGCTACTCTCAGAAGTATCTGTGCTGCTGACAGTGGCTTCTGTTTATCTGGAGCTTCACATAGCAAACTGACCCTTTAAAATACCTGTGGCCTTTCCGGAAGCAAGAAGGAGGTGGCACATGTGAGTGGGCTCTACTGTGTCTGGTCCACCTTCCTCATCGCGACAGTTCTCTCTGGGAGCCCTGGCAGAGAGGACATGGCTGTCCTGGAGGGCTTGTGGCTCAGTTTCATCCATAGCGTGGGCTCTGTTCCTGGAAGATGTCCACTGAGAGAGCCTGGGATGCAAGAATCAGACTCCAGCTGTCCATCCATACCCATTACTGGGGTCATGGAGGTGCCCAGAAAAGTGTGCTTGCTGGGGATCAGCTCAGAGTTCTGCATGAGGCCAACTATGATGCAGAAAGTCGCAGTCTGTGTGCTGTCCAGTCAGCGTTCTTTTGAGTGTCCCGTCAGTGGCACACATAGAATTCCACCCTGTGCCTAGTGTGTGCCCTAGTCAGGGGCTCTATACAATGACTGCCCTGAGCCCAGTGAGGTGCAGTGTGTGACAGCCCAGGAAAAGCCAGTGAGAGGACCGCAGCCATCCCGAACATAACATCTGGTCAGCAGTTCTACACTGTGCTTAGCAAAATTCCCCTTGAAGGGCTCTGAGCTGTGCCCAGTGAGAAGTTCAACATGGTGCTAAGTACAATGCCTAGTGCCCAGCAAGTGACCATTTGATGACCTGCATGGAACCCAATGAACAGCCTTCGAAACCCAGGGAGTGATGCAACTAGGATGCTTCTCTCCTGCCCACCACGGCTAAACAGTTTGCTGGGACTATCCTTCTGGCCTCCGTGTGACTCCACCCCACAGTCAGCCTCTCCACGGGCCCTTGGGGTCTTTAAAACGCCACATAATATCGTTTTATCAAAACAAGCAACTTGTTCCAAACCTGAAGACAGCCAAGAAATATAGAACCCCAAATACTAAGGTGACAAACTTTTGTTTTGAGATTTTTTACATTGTTTTTAAAATAGCATGCAATAAATATGTATAATATAAAATAATAACAAGCAAATAGTATAGAAATCTTTTTAAGTATGAAATGAAATTCCCTGTTCCCTCCTATCTCTCATCAATCCTTCTTTATGGAATTAGCCACAGCTCATTTGGTTTGTGTCCTTTCAGATATATTCTATGCATTACTCAAACATACTTATTATAGGCGCATAATTTTATACACATACAGGATAATACTGATTTGTTCTTCTGAAGAATGCTCTTTTCATATAATGTAATGTGGCCACCTTTCCATGTCTGTACATATGTGTTTACTTCATTGTCTTTGACTAACGCATTTTGTTCCAGAGTACAGACGAGCTATTATTTATTTAACTAGCCCTCTATTGGTGGCATTTAAATCATTTTCACTTTTTCACTGCCACAGACAACATGGCAATTAACACCCTTTAAATTTTGATAATGCTGCAAAACTACCTTCCAAAAAGGAGATAACAATATCCACCTTTAATGACAAACATGATACAAATCTTTCTGCTGTTTCTGAAAAGCCATCAGTCAACTCCACTTTAAAATTCCGGGAGGCAGGACATTCACAGTGCTAGTTTCGGGTTCAGAATGGGAGCACCTATTCGTGTCAGGCTTGGGTGTAGTTCCCGTGCCTTACAACCTGTGAATTGGAATCCAGTCCTTGGCACTCTCTTAGCCCAGATGTCCCACGCCCCCCAGCTTCCAGCAATAAAGACCTGTCCTCAGTGTACAGGAGGCAGGCTTGGCTTACATAGTCATCAGGGTCTGTGATGCTTTCACTGCCCACAGGCCTTTCTCTGGAGATCCCATGAGTGATAGAGCCTCCCAAAGTGAGCCCAGAGCCAGAAGCCATCTCTAATTCCCACTGAATTCTTTCCATCTGCTTGACAGGCTTCCATCCTGGTCTCTGGCTCTCCCTTCAGTTCCCCACTTGGAATGGAGTCCAACTGATGAGGGCTCTGCCCCCGTCCCCTTGCTTCTTGCTGCCCTTGTGCCCAGCCCTGCTTCCTCTAGCTCAGCGCTGCCTTCGCCTGACCATCCCCACTACTGGTTGTCATGGTGAGAGTCTTGAGATGCCCACTGCTTTCTCACTTCTCTACTTGTTGTCTGGACTGGATCAGAATTCACCACAACCCCTAGATTCAGGGATTTGGACAACCGACCACTCTGACTGTTATCATAGTTGCCCAGGCCTCCCTCTACCAGCCTGTGCTCCCCTTTCTCCTGCAGTACCAGGGCCTCTCCTCACATTTCACTCATTCATTTAATGAATATTTATTATATGCTATGCACACTTTTCTATCAAATTACAGAATTCCTGAAATAAATTACATGTGCATCAAGATCTATATTTCTATTGTAATATGGATGGCAAGTTATTGAAATTTTATGAACATATTACTATATACTATATATAGTTCAGTCCTTTTTCTGGAAGAGGTGAGCTTCTAGACAGTTACCATTATAATATTCCATCCCGTCCCATTGATACTATATAATAAAGCCAACGTGTATTAGGTTGAACTCAGCAATTACTGGTCTGATTTGTGCATGTGTTACAAATACTCACTACCACAACCCTCTGAGATAAGGGTTGTCCTGCTGTCATCTCCAGTTCATTGGTGAGGATTTGAGGCTAAGTTTACCTAAGTTCACCCAAGCTATAATTAACAGAGTCAGTATTCAAACCTAGGTATCTGCTACCAAAGCCTACACTCTAAACTGCTATGGCATTTTGCCCCTCCACTGTGGTTTTCTACATCAGATCCTTGGGCAGAAGCCAAAAAATTCACCAGTGGAAGCTTTGGGGAAGCCTGAAAGATAAAGGGCCCAGGACCTAAAATGATAGTAACAGCTCTGAGCTCTGACCAATGGAACCCCTTACCAGACTCAGTGACTTGCATTCAGTGAGCAGCCTTGTGTCCAGCATGTTCCAGGGATGTGATGAGAGAGACAGCAGGAGGCCAGTGCTGAGGACACAGCTGTCCTGCTGCTAGGAGTCCTGCAGATGAGAAGTAGCCATGTAGACTTGTTCTTCTTTCAACGCCAGTCATCTCCAAGCTCATCTTCATGGTGATTAAGAGCTCACTGAGAATTAAAGGCAAGGATTCTTGGGTCAGAGTATCAGAGTCCATTCAAGTTGTGGCTCTACTACTTCATAGATGGATGACCATGGATAAGTTACTAAATATATCCGTGCCTCAATTTCCTAGTGCATAATATGGCAAAAATAATCGTATCTTTCTCAGAGAGTTGTGAGAATTTATATAATAGAATTCATATAAAGTATTTTTAAAGTACCAATAAATGTGAACTATTTTAATATCATCCAAAACACAAGCTGACCATTTTGGAATAGCTATAGCAGTGAATAGAAGCCACAACAGAAAGATCTGTTCACTTCCGGCAAGATGGAGGCGCAGGTGGACACGCCATGCCTCCGCACACAACCAAACAAGGAAAAAAACAGGAAAACAAAATTTAAATTTTGTTTAAATTTAATTAAACAAAAACAACCAGATCTGACAGAAAATCGAACTGAGAGGAAGTCTGACAACCAAGGAGTTACAGAAGACACTTACATTCAGTCGGGTAAGTGGGGCGAGCCGGGAGGAGAGAGAGCGCACGGCAAGACCGTGGTTTGTGGAGTGGGACAGGCAAGGCTGCAGCACGCCGAGACGGGTGTGCCTAACCAAAACGCGGCCAGCGCCCAGCCCACCCAGACCCAGCGGGGTGAGACTGGTGGAACAGGCAGGTCCTAATTCGCGTGCAGACAAACCGGGAGAAAAAGCAGGGCAAACCCATCAAAACGGGGAAATAAAACCTTAAACCACCAATAGAAAACACCTGTGGGGGTTGAGGTGGCAAGAGGAACTCCGGGCCTCACAGGAGAGTTCATTGGGGAGACCCACAAGGGCTTGGAACTGTGCCGGCCCATCCACGGACCCCAGAGCGACCCTGGAGCCAGCGCAGAGGGGCTCAACTTGCTTGTGGGAAGCGGTGTGGGTGCAGAGAGTGGAGCAAGCGCCATTGTTTGTGCAGGTCCCGCCTCCACAGGCTGCGTCACAACACAATGACAAGGGTTACCCCGCCCCCACAGACAGTGTCACAACACAACGACGAGGGTTACCCTGCCCCCACAGACAAAATAACGACGTGAGTTGACCTGTCCTGGTGAATACCTAAGGCTCCACCCCTTAAAGTAACAGGTGCACCGAGGGCAAAAAAAATGGCCCAAATGAAAGAACAGATCAAAGCTCCAGAACTAACCGACCAAGAGATAGCCAACCTATCAGATGCACAGTTTAAAACACTGGTAATCAGGATGCTCACAGAATTCGACAAAAAATTATCGCAATTACTTGAACAAATGAGGAGAGATCTGCAGGGAACCAATAGGGATAAGAAGGAAACTGGGACTCAAATCAACGGAGTGGACCAGCAGAAAGTAAAAAACATCCAACCAGAAAAGAATGAAGAAACAAGAATTCAAAAAACGGAGGAGGCTCAGAAACCTCCAGGACATCTGTAAATGGTCCAACACATGGATCATAGGGGTGCCAGAAGGAGAAGAGGAAGACCAAGGGATTGAAAAGTTATTTGAACAAATAATGAAGGAGAACTTCCCCAAGCTGGTGAAGGAAATAGACTTTCTCAAGTCCAGGAACCTCAGAGAGTCCCAAAGAAGTTGGACCCAAAGAGGAACATACTAAGACACATCATAATTACATTACCTAAGATTAAAGATAAGGAGAGAATCCTAGAAGCAGCAAGAGAAAAGGTGACAGTTACCTACAAAGGAATTCCCATAAGACTGTCAGCTGATTTCTCAAAAGAGACCTTGCAGGCAAGAAGGGGCTGGAGAGAAGTATTCCAAGTCATGAAAGGCAAGGACCTACATCCAAGAATACTCTATCCAGCTAAACTGACATTTAGAATGGAAGGGCAGATAAAGTGCTTCTCAGATAAGGTCAAGTTCAAGAAGTTCATCATCATCCAGCCTTTATGGTACGAAATGTTAAAGGGATTTATATAAGGTATGGAGGAATATCAACAGGGGAGTAGTAGGGGGAGAGTGGGGGAAAGGTGCAGAGAATAAGTAGCATAAATGGTAGGTAGAAAACAGACGGGGGAGGTTAAGAATAGTATAGGAAATGCAGAAGCAAAAGAACTTATGTGTATGACCTATGGACAAAAACTAAAGGGTGGGGAAAGGGGGGTTAAGGGGGTGGGGGGGAATGGAACAACTGTAATAGCATAATCAATAAAATATATTAAAAAAAGAAAGATCTGTTCATGCACATGTGCCATACAAGAAGCATTCAGAGTCAGGGAAGAAACACTGATGCCATCCAGTCCATCCCCTGCTTTACAGATGAAGAATGAGTTGCTTGCTCAAGGTCACATATGAAGAGAAGAATAGTCTTGAATCTGCACTCTACCAACAGTGCCGTAGCTGGAAGAAATTATGAACTTTGCTGATTGATCAAACTTATTTAGCAAATTGTTTAACAGATTTAAACCATTTATACAAAATCATGAGAGTCATCATTTTTCATTACACACAATCTGACGCAGTATGAAGTAGCCAATGGTAGGTCTGCCACACCAACATCTTGCAGCCCCAATTACCAAATGGCTGGAATAATGCTCAGCCTCTGGCATTTATCGCGAGACGCATTAAACTTTTGAGATAGCTTATCTTTGAACAATAAGATATAAGGGAAAGGTTAATCTGTTCTTGTTACAGAAATTGCTATATAAAAATGGAAAAAGACATCAAATTTCCACATCAACTCCGCGGACTGTAACAACCTGTCATTCTCCCATAATAGAGCCCATCTTTTCTCACCCACCTGCTCTCTGGGGCACAACCACCTGGTCAGCATCTGGAGCAAATGTCCTGTACTATGTTGGCTTGCTCTGCCCCAGAATACAGCCCAAGTTCCTCAAGAACACTAATCAGATAAAATGCTAACAGCCTTGAGACAGCAACATGACTGCAAGGCTGGGAATGACAGATGTGGTTCCGTGAAAAAGAGTCAACAACCTAGTAGTTTGTGCCCGACCCAGCTGTGCCTCTTAGAAACAGTACACCTTTAGCCTTCTAAAATTCCATTTCCTCAACTTTAAAATGGGAGGAGTTGCCTACATCACAGGTTGTGAGGATTAAACAAGAAGGGTGTTGAGAAAAATGCACAGCACAGCAGCTGGCACATAGTAGGAGCTTAAATAATTTTTACATTGAAAATGTATGGCAAATAATTTTCTTCCCTCTGAAACTGATCTGGGGTAATCTGCTCCTTCTTTTATTCATATACAAATAAGGAAGACGTTTAGCTTATCATAGGCCCTAACAGGGCCAATCTTCGTTCTAATGCTGCCACCTGCTGCTGGGCAGCCAACATCCCACATGGTACTTCAAGGGGATGGCAATGAAATAAATGGGGGATTAGATGGGGCACACCTAAACGAATCCCTCCCCAGTATAGTTCCCTTCATCTTCATCTTTTAGGTCTGGACCAAGGGCACACCTGACTTATCCAGTTCTGGAGATACAGCCGAATTTCCTTGGCAGGAGAGACTTTTCAGACAGAAGACAACATTTTCCTCCTAGATCATCACATTTCCCTCCTAGATCATCACATTTCCCAGCGTTGGGAACAAGACAGCCAAGACCCGAACTGCACCAGGGGTCAAAAAGTACATTGCATGCTGCCGGGATGTTTTGCTGAAACTACATAATATCGGCCCATGCCGTGTTTCACAAAATTCAAATTACCTACCAATATTTAAATATCAGGTTTCACCTTGAAAATGTGGATGTTCAGATAGTTGAAAAATCTAAAGATATCGCAACACACGAACGGCATTCCTTCACGAAAGCAGTTAGCTGGAGCTGGGTAGTAGAAGTCCCTTTACCTGAGCAGGCCTTCTCCAGTCTGACACTGCCACTACCTCCTGGAATGTGCACTTGGCCTACCTCACTTAGTAAGGTTACCTGGCTGACCCCTGGCCCCAACTCTACAAAAACTGTGGTCTCCCTAAATCCCAACCACAGTCTTACAGAGAGAAGGACAGCTAAATAGAGTATTAACTAACACCTTCAAGTAATAATAATAGTTACTAATTACCAAGCACTTAGTCTGTGTCAGTCACTAATAAGAGCATTTTGACCCTAACATCTGACCTCAAAGATATTTTCATCTAATTGTGCTTTTGATCTTATATCTTTGCTCTACATACTTGCTTCATTCTCTGGGCCAAAAAATATAAAATCAGTAACACATCTAATTCATAAGAAGTATTACTTGCAGAAATAATCTATACAAAGTAAGACTTGCAATGGCAAAAGCTTCAAGCAGAAAAATTTATTTTAAAATGACAAAAAGAATTACATTTTCAGGTAATATTAAATACAGCCATATGTGAACTCAAAATTTTATGTAAAAAACCAGAATCTTCATTAAATTTTGATCTGATGGCTTGACCCAAAAGAATTGTACTTGCTAAAAATAATAGCCAAAGGGAAAACTCACAATAGCAAATTATAATCATTCAAGCTTGATAGGGAAAAAAATGTTCATTAGTTGAATCTTCATCAAAAATTGTATGTGGAAAAATTGACCTTAATTTTAAAAATTCAGTAAAATTAAAATTTTCATTGGAAAAAGGAAGGAAATGTCATATAGGAAATTATTAAAGAAACTATATTGGTTTTACTAACTGACTTTCTTGTCTCAATACCACAAAAAAAAACCCATATCAATAACTTAGCATGTATCCTTCCATATATTTCTCCACATTTCCATAATCTCACATACTCATATTCATATTGGTGGAGGCTTCATTGTTTGTCTTACAAAAATTGAACCATATTATGTACAATTCCAGGCATCTTGTTTTTCTCACTTAATCATATCTTACAAAAATCCTTTCAAATCAGAATGGGTTCATGAGAGGGATTGCTAGGTTAAAGGAAAAATATTTTTTACTTTTAAAAGAAGTTGCGAGGTTACTTTCTAAAGAACTGAAATAATTCACATTTCCTTTGGCAAAGTATAAAAATACCTTTTGATCTGTATCCCACTAGCAGTTGGTGTTACCGCTTCTTTCCACCAGTCTGGTGGAGGTTACGATTAGTTACAACTATTAGTTTGCATTTATCTAACGTGTGATAAATTTGGACACCTTTTCAGTGGTCTCATTTTTTTCCCCTTTGCCCCCCTCCACCCAGCCCACCCACCTCGCTCACAGTCAATCTTCTCTCCATTGTCCATGTTCATGAGCCATTCATACATATTCTTTGACTAATTCCTTCCCCTTCCTTCCGCCATTCCCCTCACCCTTCTCCTCTCCTATAGCCATCAGTCTGTTCCATGTTTCGATGTCTCTGGTTCTACTTTTCTCGTTGGTTTATTTTGTTCATTAGATTCCAGTTATAAGTGAGGTGATATGGTATTTGTCTTCTGTCGACTAGTTTATTTCACTTAGCATAATAATAGTCTCCAGTTCCATCCAAGCTGTCACAAAAGGTAAGACTTCTGTCTTTCTGCTGTGTAGCATTCTATTGTGTAAATGTACCAATTTTTTTTATTGTCGTTCAATTACAGTTGTCCTACCTTTTTCCCAGTTGCTCTCCCCTGCCCTGTTCCAAGCCCGCTCCCACAGTCAATCCCCACCCCATTGTCTGTGCCCTTGAGTTATTCATGTTCCACTCATGTTCCTTGACTTGTCCCTTTCCCTTCTTTCCCCTGTTATACCCCTCTTCCCTCCCTTCTGGTCACTGCCAGTTTGTTCTTTATTTCCATGTCTCTGGTTCTATTTTGCTCCTTTGTTTTGCTGATTAGGTTCCATTTATAGATGAGATCATATGGTATTCTAATCCATTCATCTACTAATGGGCACTTGGGCTGTTTCCAATACTTAGCCATTGTAAATAGTGCTGTTATGAATACAGGGATGCATAAGTTCTTTTGAATTGATGTTTTGGGGTTCTTAGGGTATATTCCCAGAAATGGAATAGCTGAGTCATAAGGCAGTTCTGTTTTTAATTTTTTGAAAAAATTTCATACTGTTTTCCAGAGTGACTGCACCAGACTAGATTTCCACCAACAATGCACTAGGATTCTCTTTTCTCCACATCCTCACCAGGACTTGTTGCTTGTTGATTTATTAATGATGGCCATTCTGGCAGGTGTGAGGTGATATCTCATTGTGGTTTTAATTTGCATCTCACTGATGGCTAGTGATGTTGAGCAACTTTTCATATGTCTACAGCCATCTGTATGTCCTCCTTGGAGAAGTGTCTGTTCAGGTCCTTTGCCAATTTTTTTAATTGCGTTGTCTTCCTGGTGTTGAGTCGTATGAGTTCTGTATATAATTTGGAGATTAAACCCTTGTCTGATGCATCATTGCCAAATATGTCCTCCCATACAATTAGTTCCCTTTCCACTTTGATGATGGTTTCTTTAGCTATGCAGAAACTTTTTAATTTGATGTAGTCCCATTTGTTTATTTTTTCCTTTATTTTCCTTGCCCTAGGAGATATGTCGGTAAAAACATTGCTATGTGGGATGTCTGAAATTTACTGCCTATGTTTTCTGCTAGGACTTTTATGGTATCCCTACTTATATTTAAGTTCTTTGTCCATTTTGAGTTTATTCTGGTGTATGGTGTAAGTTGGTGGTCAAGTTTCATATTTTTTGCATGTACCAGTCCAGTTCTCCCAACACCATTTATGAAGAGACCGTTTTTACTACATTGTATGCTCTTGCCTCCTATGTCAAATATTAATTGACCAGAGAGACATGGGTTTATATCTGGGCTCTCTATTCTGTTTCATTTATCTGGTCTGTTCTTATGCCAGTACCGGCTGTCTTGGTTATAGTGACCTTGTAGTATAGTTTTATATCAGGTATTGTGATCCGTCCTACTTTGTTCTTCTTTCTCAGTATTGCTGAGGTTACTTGGGGTCTTTTTTTGGTTCCATATAAATATTTGGAATATTTGTTCTGGATCCATGAAATATGCCATTGGTATTTTAATGGGAATTGCATTGAATCTACAGATTGCTTTGGGTAATATGGACATTAATGATGCTAATTCTTCCAATCCATGAACATAGTATATATGCTTCCATTTGTTTGTGTCTTCTTCAATTTCTTTCTTCAGTGTTCTATAGTTTTCTGAGTACAGGTCTGGGCACCTTTTCGTATGCTTGCTGGCAACTAGGTTTGCTCTTTCACAAAATGCCTGTTTACATGACTTGGACATTTATGATTGGGTAGTTTGTCTTTGCTTGCCATTTGTAAAGAATTCTTGATATGTTTTCTTCACAAATCTTGTCACCTGCATTACCATTATTTTTTCCAAATCAATCATTTGTTCATTGACTTTGCATATGATATCTTTACCATACAAGAATGTGAATTTTTATGATTAAACTTCTGACTAAAAGGGTTTCTCCCTATCATTCCTAACTCTTTGAAAATCTAGGAATATAATCTCTCGAATTATCTTGTAAGATATTATTGTTTAATTTTTATATTTAGTTTTTATATCTATCTTTAATTCATTTCAAATATATGTAAGATAGGGATCCAAGTTTTTCTTCCAAATGGATACCTAGTTTTGCCAGGATCATTCATAATACAATATATTATTTTCCCACTGAACTAAACTACCAACTTTCTAATATAGAAGATGTTTATATATTCCAGGGTCTATTTCCAGAATCTTATTCTATTCTATTAATCTAGTTACTACCTACTCTTATATTATATCATGATATTGGTAGATGCCAATATAATGTTTAATTTATAGTATGCTCTGACACCTTGTAAACTCTCTCTTGTTAGTCTTTTTGTCATATTTTTATGGGCCATCTTTGGGCATTTTTCTTCTATATAAACTTTAATACTATTTTATAAAATCCTCCCCACCCCAAACCCACTGGAATCCTAATAAGAATTTATTTAAATTTATATGTTAATTTAAAATAATTGACAGTTTTAATATAAAGTCTTTCCATCCAAACACATGGTATTTCTATTTGTTTTTATCTTGTTCTATAAGACACATAACTTCTAATAACTTAGTTGCTTCATATAAGTCCTCTGCCTTTTGCCCTGACTGGTGTCGCTCACTGGGTTGAGTGTCATCCCACAAACTGAGAGGACACTGGTTCGATTCCCAGTCAGGGCACATGCCTGGGTTGTTGGCCAGGATCCCAGTTGGGGGTGTACAAGGGACAACCAATCATGTTTCTCTCACACATCAACATTTCTCTCCCTCTCTCTTTCTCTCTCCCTTTAAAAATAAATAAATAAAATCTTTTTAAAAAATAAAAAAATAAATCCTCTGCTTGCTAAATTTCTTCCTGTTTTATAACTTTTTTATTAAGTACTTGTTAACGTTTCCATTAGTACCTGTTTATTTTTACAATAGACAAAAATTGCTAATTTTTGTATATTTTATCTTGCAACTAGACATCCAGGCAAATTATGTTATTAACTCTAAGAAGGTATTTACTACAGCTTACTGGATTTTCCATGAATATAATCATATGGTCAGAAAAAGAGATTATTTTTCTTTTCTTTCCCAGTATTTTTTATCAATTATTTTACTTATTTATTGTAATTGCACAAACCTCCAAGACAATGTTAAAAAGATATGGTGATTGTAGGCAGTTCTGATGAGAATAGGCATTCCTGTGTAGTTCTTAGTTTGAATTGAAATGTTTTACTATTCTGCCATTTAGGATAATATTTGCTGTTCATTTTTGGAAAATATTTATTTTATTGACAGTTTTCATTAGGAATAGTTACTAAATTTAATCAAATGTCTTTTTAATGGATACATTGATTTTTTTCCCTGAATTTGTTTATTAATAGATTTTGCTGATCAACTTCCACTATTGAACTTTAATTTGTGTTCTTGAAATAAGCTGTATTTGTTTTACTGCTCTTAGATACATTACTAAAATCTATTGGATGATATTATCCTTGGAAATTTGGCATCTATAGTCCTATGTGATGACTGTCTATGATCTAGACTAGTTTATAAAACATTTGAACAATACTTTAAAAATGAGGGAAAAAATTCAGTTATGAATTTGTCTAGTCCTGTTGTCTTCTTCAATTGGAGCTTGTTAACCACCTTTTCAATATCTAGAATGGTAATTGGTACATTCATATTTCCCACTTTAGCTTATTTCCTTCGGGGACTTTTTTTTTTTCTGAGAAGTTGTTATTTCTGTTGTCAAATGTATTGCCATACAGATGCATACAATACTCCTTACAATAACTTTAATCCCTATTCTTTCCAATTTTACATACCTTTTGCTCTCCCTCTTGTTTCAATAATAGAACCAGGATTTGAGTTCTAACCTTTCTGCCTCTAGTCCCAGTCCTCGTCCCCCTGTTCCATACAA
This sequence comes from Micronycteris hirsuta, assembly GCA_004026765.1. Classification (NCBI taxonomy): domain Eukaryota; kingdom Metazoa; phylum Chordata; class Mammalia; order Chiroptera; family Phyllostomidae; genus Micronycteris; species Micronycteris hirsuta. Next base: position 15,186 of record PVJI01005494.1, read on the forward strand.
TACCCTCAGAGGTTAAGTAAGGCTGAATTTGTATATGTAAATCATTTCCAGTGATTAGATTGAAAGTATTACTCAATGACAGAAATTAGATTTTTACGAAGTTTATTCTAATTTTTGCTTAAAATAGCTATTTTGGCATAAGCAGAATCAGCAATAATATATTCATGGTTGGTAAAATCTTGGGAAACTTGAATTGTCTTCATTTAACAAGCAAACTCATTGTTTCCTTCATTCTAAAACTGGCTTTTGAATGAGCACCAATAATTTCCATGGAAGAAAGCAAAACTCTCTTTATCTGAGAATATGGATTCTATTCAATTCTTGAAAATGGTATTCAAACTAACATGAGATTACATTCAGTTTAATAAAATACTACCTAATTAGGAATAAGCTTTACTATAATCTCTAGAGACATACTAATTTCATTAAAAAGAACATATGGTTGAGAATGTTGTATGTACATTTATAATTCTGTTCCCTTCTGAATATGAAAAACTATTTAATTAAGATTATTACTATCTTTTAAGCTTTTTCTCAAATGTAGCTCATTCTAAGCTACATATCACCTTTAGAAAAAAATTATTTTAAAAGAAATCCTGAAATTCTACAAGTTATATTGAAAGGAGGACTCCCTTCTTCCCTCCCTCATTGTATTTCTATAATATAACATCAGTCAGGGTTGTCTGCATGTGCTTGCTTGCTTTCTCTCTGTGCAACAATTCTTTAACAAATTTTTTTCATGAGCAAATTGGAGAGATAAACCAATTCTCCATATACTTCAGGCAAAAACAAACAATCAAACAAAAAAAGAGCGTAGGGCCTGGCAGGAAGGTGCAGAGAATTCCATCCTCTGCACTTAGATATGGGCATGAATTATTCCTCATTTATCCATTTTGCTTTCTCATCAATATGAACATCTGTTCTACCCTCGTGGTCAATCTACTTCAATTTATCCCATGCTCTTCTGTTTTCCTTCCATCTCTGAGTCCAACTATCTTACTTCTCTTGTTTTGTGCACAATCTGATCTCTGCTGAAACTGTTCTTCTAAAGGCCACCTTCCTCGTTATAGCTGAACTGTGTCCCTACCAAATTGCTATGTTGAAGTCCTAACCCAGTACCTCATTACATGATCTTATTTAGAAATAGGGTTGTTGAAGATATAATTAGTCATGATGAAGTCATACTGGAGTAGAGTGGGCCCCTGATCCAATATAACCTGTGACCTAATAAAAAGGGGAAATTTGGACAGAAGAGATGCACACAGGGAAAACACCATGCGACGACAAAGAGAGAGATTGGTATGCCATGGCTACACGCCAAGAAATACCAAGACTGCCAGCAAACCACCAGAAGCCAGGGAAGAGGCATGGAACAGACTCTTCCTCATATCCTCAGAAGGAACAAAGCCTTCCAACAAGTTGATCTTCTAGGCTCCAGAATTGTGAGATAATACATATATTTCTATTGTTTAAGCCACACAGTTTGTGATACTCCGTTATGGAAGTACTAGCAAACTAATATATTCTCCTTCCAAATTTAATGGTATTTTCTCTATACTCTATACATTAACTTCTTACTTCAAGTGATAACTGTAGCCACCAGTCCTTGTTGGATATCTTCCCCTCTTCTGAACTCACTTTGCATTTTATTTAAATTTGTCTTGAATCATCACTGTCTACTCTATTTCAGATATTGGACTATACACCTTGCATCCCCTATGAAGACCATGAGTCCCCGGAGGGCAGGAACCATGAATCATCTCAGAATTTGCCATATCACTTAACACGGTATCCAGCACATGGTAGATGTTCAGTACATATTTTTTGGCTTAACTTTTAAAGTCTCTAAGCAAATTAATGTATAAGCCAAATTGCCTATTAAACTATTTGAAATTCACAGGGCTCAGAGCAACTAAACTTTGAAAGTAGATTCAAATCACCAAAATCACCAGGAGACCTGGCTCACTTGGGTTCCATTCTGATCCACTAAAGGTTGTCATTATGCACAGCAATTCTGCTTTTTGCTCCCATGGAGCACTCCAGGCTAAACTGTCCCACTTATACCAAAGACCTTTCTCATCATTCCCACCCCACCCTAGAAGGTCAGAACATGTCATTACCTTTCTTTATGCCTCAGTTTACAAGCTGCTAGGTAAATGCCTAAACCCTTTGAAATGATAACAGGATTACTGGGGCCAAAGTACTCTGAACTTGACAGGTCCCTTTCACCCTGTTGTTATGACTATCCCCATATCCAAAAGCCACCATGAGAAGGCTCCAGCATCTCCCTGAAACCTGGCTCTTTGGATTGGGCGGGGGGTGGGTGGGGGGGGGAGGGACTTCAAAGGTAAAGATTGGTGAAAAACTTCAAATTCTTGATTTTTAATACCAAAGCATGGGAATGCAGGGCAATCCCAACTGACCATACACCTGTGTGTACAGCCAGGGGGCATCCCAAAGAAACAAGTCCTTATCTTGTCCCTGCAGATTTGAGGTTCCTGGTGTGGCAATTATACGGATGGCGAGGTTTCCAGGCAAGAGAGAGAAGGAGCTAAATCAGAGGATCAGAGCATTGGAGGGGATAGTTTGAATTTTTAACCAGATCCAGTTACTTCCCACCAAGGCAAGCAAATCAGAAAATTAACAGAAATTCTATACTAGTTCCATGATATTATTATTTCTTGTTCTCATTCATACTAACATTACTGATAAATAATTCATTGAACACATGCTATATACCAGGCATTATATTGGATTATCTGTATATGATATCATTTGACCCTTATGCTGCTTCTATGAAGAATTATGATTATTAGAAAACTAAGGTTTAGAAAAATAAGTAATATCTCATGGTCACACAGCTTCTAAGGAATGGGCACTCCAAGGCAGAGCAGAAAGCAAGAGCAAAGACATGAAGATGAGGAACAGCAAGGGACTCACAGGGACCTACAAGCAACTGGGTATTCCTGGAGAATACAGCATGAAAAAGAATGAGCATAGATGGAGGAGTTGTCTCTATATGCCAAATTAGGCAAATGACTTTATCTTGCAGACTTTTTAGGAGCTTTTGAAGCAGGAAGAGTGACACATCAGACTTGCGTTTTGGAAACTGAAATGGAGAATGGGTGGGAGGGGGTCAAAATGAAAGGCAGAAAGACCAGCTGGAAAACTACAGAATACCGAGAAAACACGATGACGTCTTTGTGCCTACTCCACCTCTTTGATGACGGAGGTAAAGTGCTGGAACAGAGAAATACATAGAAGATAAAATCAGCAAGTCTTGCATAAGGTTGCAGCCAATGACATTTCCAACCTCTTCTACTGTGCCTCAGGCGCACGTATCCAATGTCTTGTACATGGCCCATGAGCTATGTCAAATGATGCAGGGGAAACAGAGGAATAAACAGAACAAGAGTTCTGATCACCTTCTAGTTGAGATAGATAATACCAAATAAATAAGAAAAACACCCAGTAGATATGTATTATGCAGACAATTAAATTAAGGTGATGTGATAGGGTTTGCACTCCATTAGAATGAGTGGTCAGGGAAACCTCTTAGAGGAGGTGCCATTTAGGCTTGCTCAGTTCATGTGACAATCAGGAGACAGAAGTGTCTTATTGGGTTGGAAAACTCCAAAGCAGGCCAGCGCAGATGGAACAGAACGGGCAGAGGAGAAAAGGGAACGAAATAAGATCAGAGAGTGAGACAATAGCCAGATCACATAGAACTTTTTGTGAATAAGGGTTTAAAACTTAAATTTTATTTGAAGTACCATGGGAAGCTGATGGGAGGTTTTACTCAATGAGTGATCTGACCTAATTTAAGCTGCTAAGCGATCACTCTGGCTTCCATGTGGAAAATGTAGGCAGGGCAAGCGTGGGGAAATTTTTGTAGAGAGAAGTGAATGGATTGAGGACATGCTGTGACAGACTGAATGTGGAAGGTGAGAAAGAAAAGACTCAAGGATGACTACTTTTTGACACGGACAAAAAGGATGGGGAAGACTGTGGAGGAACAGTTTGGCAGGGAAAAATCAAGAACTCTGTTTTGGAAATGTTGAGTTTGAGATGCCTATTTGAGACCCCAGGGAATATGCCTTATAGACTGTTGGAAAATACAAATCTGGAATTCAGAAGGAAGTCTGAAGATAAAAATGTACACTTGAGACTGATCAGCCTGTAGATGGTATTCAAAGCCATAGAACTGGATGAGCTGTTTTAGTGAAAAAGAAAGAGCAGAGAAGAGGCCAAGAACTAAGCTCAGAGACACTCAAATATTTAGATGTCAGAAAAAGAAGGAAGTGCTGGGGAAGGAGATGGGGATGGAGCAGCCAAAAGAGAAAAAAAAGCCAAAAAGAGTGTGGTACCACCAAAACTAATAGAAAAAAAGTGGTTAAGAATGAACAAAGGACCAATTGCATCAAATGCTACTAACAGTTCAAGTTATAAGAAGACTGAGACCTGATCATTGGATTTTACCAGAAGGATGCTATTTATGCGTTTGAAAAGAGATTATGCTAAGTGAAATAAGCCAGGCGGTGAGGGCAAATACCATATGATCTCACCTTTAACTGGAACATAATCAACAAAAGAAAAACATAACCAGAGATATTGAAATTAAGAACAATCTAACAATAGCCAGGGCGGGGGAAGGGGACAAAGGGGAGAAGGGTTTTCAGGATCCACTATAGAGGACACATGGACAGAAACGAGGGGAGGATGGAGGCAGGGGAGGGAGGTGGGGTTGGAGGGGGAGGGGAAGGGAGAGGATGCAGACAGCTGTTTTTGAAAAACAATAAAGTAATAAAAATTTTTTTTTAAAAAAAAGAGGGAGCTCAGGGTCGCAGGAGAATAGTAGGGGAAAAGATCAATTAAGCCAAATGAGAGGAAGAAATAAAGTAAGAAAATGGCCCTAATATCCTTAGAAGAAAAATCACACGCCAAAGAAAAGTCACATGGTTGTTATTTTCACTAACGGCTCTTTAGCAATATTAGTATCGTGCTTGCTTTTTAAGATGAATTTCTTTTTGCCGGAATGTATTTTATCTCATCTGTTTTTCACAGCTGGATGCAAACACATTTCTTCTCGCCAGCTATAATTGCTAAGGACTGTAGTCATGATACCTGAGACCTCATTTTTTCCCTGAGACTTCATTATTGTCTTCTATACAAGGCCCATAACCTCCAAGACATGTTTAGGCATCATATGAACTCCATCACTAGCATCCAGCATGTTCCAAAATAGGCTCCCAGACCCTTTTAGCCATAGCCTGCTTCTTCCAGTCGCATTCAAATCCAGATGCTGTTTATCCAAATCTACTTTCTTTCTGAAGAGCAAGGAGGTAGCTGTGGCTGAAGAACAAGACACATATGAGTAGCCTTCTCTCGTGTGTCCACATGGCTTCTGGTTCTCTTGGAGAATTTTATTTTATTTTACTCTCTCTTAGAGGATTTGAAGTTGCTCTGAGTGAGGAGGCTGAACTCTTGAACTGTTTCTCTGCATAGAGATCTCTGCCCCATTTCTGCAGAACCACGAAATGGTGACTCCCTTCTCAACTCCCACCCCTGACATGCTCATGAGTTGCTAAGGACGAATAACTACAGTGACTGCTGTGGCTACGATGGACAAGACCCAATTTTTTTTTTTTTTTTAAGTATTTTGAGTTAGAAAACTCTCTTGACTGTGATCAAAACTGCGGCCTATTTTTTCAGGGTCTGAGAAGTCCTCTTATCTTTCAGGCTCTCCACCCAAAATTCATCTTCGGAGTTACATGTTTTGAATTCCAGCACAGACGGCCTGGATGACAAAGGAAGCTCTATGTGATGAGGGCAGCTGTTTATTTTAGGCGCGGCAACTCCCAATACAAGGCCAACAATGATTTCTTTGTGGTCCTTTTTCTGCTTTTTGAAATCTGCTAGGATCCTATCATCAAAACAGTGTGAGGCAATTTTTACATCTTCATCGCAATTATCTCTAGAAGTACTAGCTACCTGGTGTTCATTGTCTTCATCTTTGATAGACAAACACATACGATATTTATATTCATCTTTGGCCTTGTCTTGGTTTTACTTTTCTGGGGGAAGAGATAGGTTTCTGTAAAAACTTTTTTTTTTTTTGAGATTTTATTTATTTATTTTTAGAGAGAGGGGAAGGAAGGGAGAAAGAAAGGAAGAGAAACATTGGTGTGTGAGAGATACAGTGATTGGTTGTCTCTCACACACCCCCAACTGAGGACCTGGCCTGCAATTCAGGCATGTGCCCTGACTGGGAATTGAACCGGTGACCTTTCAGTTCACAGGCCGGCACTCAATCCACTGAGCCACATCAGCCAGGGCTCTGTAAATCCTTTTATAAGTGATGTCTGACAATTAGACGTGGCTAAGACTTTTCAATATGTTGTCTCTTCTTTCCTTCCTTGTCAGTAATTACTAAGAATGAAGATGAAAAAGATTTGATCCTCATAAATGTAATCTTTGGTGGGTTGATATTGCCTGGAGTCCAGACCCTTTCTGTCACGTTCAAAATGTTTGTTTTTAGGAGTTTTATTCTTTTTATAAGACAAAGCATTAGAAATGTTTGAGATTTTTTTAATTCACATGTTCTGAATATAACATCATATCTTCATTTTCTTCACAGCTAAAACATATTTTAATGATCCATGGGAACCTTCCATTTCTTAATTGATTTTCTGGCCTTATCTGCCTTATTTTTTCTCTGATGATGACTTGCTCTGAATTTTCCTTTATAGCCAACAGAGTTTTCATACTGGTGCTCATCTGGTTACAACCGATGATACTTAAAATACGACAAACAACAGTAAGCTCCATTCATCCATATAATAAACACCATACTATAAACATTTATGTACTTTAGGTAGAAATAGTTACTTTCCTAAGCATTTGCTGCCAAACGAAGTACAAGCTGTGGTTTTGACTTTAAGCAGGAAAAAAGTTTCTGTTGCCAAGTTGCCAACTTAGTAAAGTTTAAAGAAGAGAATGTTTCCATTTGATAAAGTGTATCAAACTGGTATGTGATGTTTTGAGTAAGAAAGAAAAGCATCATGATGATGAAACCTCATCTGGGAACCATGCATCTAGGAGAAAAGCCATTTTAAAACTACAGACACATCAAGTCATCCAAAATTAAAGGTGCCAATTTACAATAATGGCTTTATCCATCTAATAACATATCATAAAGCCAAAAAAGCCATGTTCTGTTGGTAAGGTATTAGTAAATATCCACATAAATGTTCCCCTAAGAATTGCATATTATCCATAATAGTAATTTATACTGGTATGGCATGTTTCTACTTCCAAAATGCTTTCACACCCCATACCAATAAATGAAAAAGGATGTGGTATGGTGTGCCAGATGCAGCTATCATGTAAAATGAGAAAAAATACCTGGACCATTAGGCAGCGGAAAAAATACCTGGACCATTAGGCAGCGGCTACAGGCAGGACAGCTTGTCTTTAGCACATTGTGTTATGGGAAGATAAACCCAGACTATGAAGCTGGGCTCCAATGAAAACAAAATCAAATAAGGCTGACAAAACTAACTAAAAGACAAGTCGAGAGAAGCACATTGGATAAGTGCACCAAGCCTCTACGCACTGACCCGCACCATAACAGGAAGGAATGAAAATAGAACAACAAGTCTAGGTTCCACTAGTTAATTTAAACTGCTTGTCATTTCATCTTTAAATCTGCCAGTCTGGCTCATCAGGGTTGACAACGAGCAAATAGAGTGTGGTTTGCAGAGAGGACCTAGCAGGAAGGAGAGAGAAAAAGCTATGTATCAACATGTTCCTGAAGCCACATGGTACTTCTCCATACAAAGGTCAACAGAGTTGATCCCAGAAAAAAAAACAAACACACACACACACACACACACCCCGTGAAGTGGGCTAAGGCAGTCTTCCTTTAGGAGTGCCCCCTTCCTCAGTTTCTTTCTCACCTTGAAAGAGTCCCTCCTATTTACAGTTCTTTAGTCCCCCGACCTGAACCCCAACCATTCATACTCCCTAACTCCCCATTCCCAGGGCCTGGAAATATCTAGGAAAAGCTCATCAGTGACTCAGTTGAGGTCAGATAGCCTTAACCAGAATTAAACAACAGAGTCAGATGTCTGCAAGTAACCTTAGAAGTCTTTTTTCTCTAATTTTTCACCATCTGCATCAATTCCAGAATAATCCCACACATGGAATCCAGCCTGAGTCAACACCTCCCCTGACTGTAAATCAAGGCCTCCTAGGGCAGCCCATTCTATTTCTGGATTATTCTAATCATTAACATGTTCTCAGTCATGTTAGCCAAAATTAGCCCCCTGCAATTTCTCCTCACTTACAAAACGTGTAACAAGTCCTTTTCCTCCTGGCAGCCTTTTACTTTGTTTGAAGGCAGCTGTCACCTCCCCACTGAGTACTATGTCCCTGCAGTTCATATATGTCCCACTGCTTGTCATATGTCACAGTTTATAGGCTCCTAACCATCTTGCTCACCCTCTCTTGGACATGTTGCAGTTTAATAAAGTCCCTCTTCAAAAGCATCGCCCAGAATGGAACACAATATTACAAGAATGGCCCAAATACAGAATGAAAGTCATTGTCTACCATTAAAAAAATTGCAAGCCACAGGATCATATGAACAGGAGAAGGGTTTCTATTGTTGTTATCAGAGGTTCTTTGTTTGTTTTTTTGCAGGGGTGAGGGTGGGAAGGAGAGTCTGCCATGCTTTTCATTCTGTGATTCTGGAATTAAATTTAAACACACAAATGAGAATCGGCTATGTGCAAGGCTCTCTGCTAGGGACGTTGGGAGAAACAAATGAGTGAGATACAGACCTGAAGGAGTCCACATCCAAGAGCACGCCGCCCCTTTCCATGAGTCACAATCACACCCGGCTTTTTGATAAGGTAGGTGTGTACTAGTCATCCATGTTAGAGCCCTTTGTTGGGGATAGGGTACCCTGGGGAAGATGTGTTTGACCTGGCCCCAGAACAGCTGTTCAGGTCTGTACTCTGGAACCGCTGCAGTATCCCATGTCCTTATATCGTCCACTGACACCCTCTCCACACCAGCCTTCCCTCTGCACCCTCTCCCCAGCCTGATGGCCTTCCCTGCTTCCCCAAACACAGCCTCCTCCTCCTTCCTCTATCTAGGGGGTCAGGGAGAATGGATCTAGGATCCGAGGACTCAAGGAAAAGGTGGACTTCACAGTACCTGCAGACTGGTAGCTCCTGAACACAGGGCTTGTCCATCTATCACGGTGTCCAGAGCACCTTGCATCTCTTGGCCGTAACTGTTGGCTGCCGAAGGGATGGGAGGTTTGCAGCCGCCACCTGTGATTAAGGACATGCAAACTGCGGCTGTCCAGTTACACCAGACTGCCCTTTACAGAATGCAGAACTAAAAAGTCATGGAGATAGTTCATTCCACAGTGGACAAAATGAGGGGACCCCCGCAAGTTAACTGACTCATCTGAGGTAACAGAAGGATCCTAGAGATAGAGCGTGAACTATCCTATTAAAAAAAAAAACAAAAAAAACTTTTGTTTTTCAATTACAGTTTACGTGGACTATCTTGATTCCTGGCTCATTGCCCCTTCTGCTGAAGGATGTCTTTAGCATCGAAATACTTTCTGTGTATTTGAAAAAGGGCTCTAGGTGTGGAGGTGACTCTACCTCTTAATGTTTTAATCAAGACATTTCCTGCAAACTAACCCCCCGGCTCACTTGGTATACAAGCTGTTCCCCTTCATTGCTAACTGAAGATCAAGAGCGTACTACCGTACAGAGCGCTGGTGGCCCACTCCTTCCTCCGGCAGAGGGCGGGGACTCGCAGCCCAGAACGTGGCTGTCCGGAGTTCTCTGCTCCCCAGAACTGTCCGACGGCCTGCACTCTCTAGCCCCGGGATGAGGAGGAAGGGGCAGAGGGTTAGAGTTGGGTGGTTCCTTGTCCCGCTTACCAGGCTGCTTTTCTGGGAAGAAGAGTGTACACCCTTGCGAATAACGTTTGGGGCTCTGACTCAACGCAGAGCGCGCGGGGGGCAGCGGGGCATGGGGGGACAGGAAACGCCTGGGTGCAGGCCCCGCAATAGGAGACCCTGGCGCGCCCCCTGCGCTTGGCCACTGCGCCACTGCGGTGCAGCTCCGGGGCCAAAGGACCACGGGCCACACCCTCTTCCAGGCCCCACCCCCTGACTCAGCCCGGGTGCCTTGCGCTCTCAGTCACCTATTCACCCTGCTGTCTGCTGCTCCATCCACTTCTACCGCTTTACCCCTTCCTCCCTCCCTCCCTGCAGTACCCCACTCTCCCATGCGGCCCTGAACCCTGCCCAGGTGCACTGCACTTCCCTCCCTCTCCTCCAGCCTTCCCTGGCCTTCCCCGGCCCAGTGAAGACTGACTCAGAGAGACCCCCATTCCTGAGTAATGAGGTACAGGAAGTCATATTCTGCCCTCGGAGTTCTTGATTTTTCCCTTGGGATAAGATATTTGTATCTCCCAGGAGTGGACAAGTAAATATAATAATATGAGCTAAAAGAGAACCTAATAAATGTCCGTCTTTGTTCTAAGCTACCAGTATTGTGCCCGTTTTACAAACTGGGAGACTGAGGCACAGGGTGGTTAAAAAGTTTAAGATCTATAGATAAAACAGTATTTGGTATGCCCATACAATGGAATGCTACTGAGCAATAAAAAGATAAACTACTGATACACTCAATAACGAGGATGACTCTCAAAAACATCATGCTAAGGGAAAGAAGCCAGACACAAAAGAGCATACTCAATAATTTCATTAATATAAAACTCTCAAAAAGGCAAAACAGTAGCAACAAAAGGCAAATTAGTGGTTGCCTGGGGCCAGAAATGGGCCAGGAAGGACCATTTTGGGGGTGATAGAAGTGTTCCAAAACTTTATTGTGGTGGCGGTTGCCCAATTGTGTACATTTTCCCAAATTCATCAAACTGGGTACTTAAAATGGTTGATCTCTGTGGTATGCTAAGTGTACCTTAAAAAACTTCAAAAATCATAAGAAGGGTAAAAGAGAACCGTGGATAACACAAGGAAGAAAGACAAAGTAGCAACAGGATATGTGGGGAGGAGTAGTAAGAGGGGTATGAGAACTAAGAAAGAAAGATGGCGCAGAAGCCAATGGAGGAACAAGTGTCTGGTGCATCGTAGGAGCTAAATAAGTTCCTATTGAATGAATGAACTGCAGTGTGGGGGGGGTTGGGGGGTGGGGAAGGAAGTGGTCAATATTTCAGAGAGAGACTGTGGAGGATGAGGGCTCGAAAGAGGCCCCTGGTAGTTGAGCTGGAACTAGGAGGAGCAGCCTGCAGAGGAAAAGCCCCTTGGTTTTCGCCACTTTAGTGTTCTGACACCTTCCAGGGCATGAGATGTTGGAGCCCGGTGTGTTTTCAACAGCCACCTTGCCCTAGAGTTGTCAATCATCATATAATTGTAAACAAAAACAGTGGAATATTGGGCTTGTTTGAGATTTTCCTGTTTATAAAACCCATCCTAGGTTTCAAATGATTAAAAATGCTTGTTTAATAAGGTTCAATGATATGAAAATATCTTGAAATATTTTTAAAACTGCTTGACCAATGGCTTGAAAGGGAAGGTAATGGTGATCTGTGTCATATTCTGACCTTTTGAGATACAGCCTCAAGGCCTTAGGCCCGAGAAGACTGCCAGTCATACAACTGTCCGCTGCGGTGTGAAGGTACTGCCACTAGTTTCCATGGATATGATTAGCAGTGTGCTGTGGTACTCAGCAAAGCCTGCCTGTAAGATAGGCTTTCCAAACCTCATGCTCTGGCTCGCAGGGCCTGCGTCACAATGACTGATGGAAGGTGTTGCCCATAAGCTAGGAGCTGGTGGGCTGATTAATGGTCCCAGCGTGAAGCTTTGGGCCTCTAACCCTGACAGATCATTAGCTCCCAGAAAATGTCCAGCCTCTGGAGGGCATGGTTATTATTACAAACTAATAAATATATGAAAACATAAAACAGAGCAAATGGCCTTTTTATGCGTTGAGTGTATTTAAAAACTAAGCCACATATTTTCATGAATACAGAGTCCTGTTGTAGCATAAATCCTGCCTTAGCTTCCACAAAGCAGGAGCAGAGACCATTAGAAGAATCATACTTCACCATTAATGTTGCATTAAATTTTAACCACTGCAGTCATGGTTAAGGAGATGTTTTCATTATAATCTGGTATTTTCAGGACCTTCAACTTAACTTAGTTCAACACTCAAATTAATTATGCTCATATTGGTTTTTTACACAAAGGATATGAATGTCTTAAATTTGATAAACCTTAATCAGTCCTTAAGGTTATTTAAATGTTAGAAAAGATAAAATCCTGAGACACAGAGTAATACACAGTGTATGGGAAAATGCTAAGCCCCCATAGGAAGAAAGCATATTTTAGCCAGTGTTTCTTTATTGTTAAGTACGACATTTCCGGTGAAAAATACAGTACCACTATAAGCTGATAATATGTTTAAAACAGGAAACAAAACCCTGGCTGCTGAAATCATTGTCTATTTCTTTAAATTTTATTTTGTGTCATCTGGGAAAAAACATAGATTGACTAACAAAAAGAGACAAATACAGTAACAGGAGAAACAATCAAGGAAAAAAGGATAGCCCAATTATTCTAACAATAGGGGCCACGTTAGTTACTGGGATAGGTCCAACATTCTGGGCTTCCTGGTACTGAGGCCCAGAGGGAAACTGGATAACCTGACGTGATTGCCATCAGAAAGTAGAAAATGTTTGTTCAAAATGTAAAAGCCTGTCAAACTTGAATCATGTCCCATTCTCTTTGGCCATTAGACTATGGCTCCTTAGTGACATTTTGCTATAAGCTGAATTTGTCCCCCGCCCCCTAAAATGAATAGGTTGAAGCCCCAACTGCCTGCGGGACTGTGTCTGGACAGGGTTTCTAGGAGGTGGTTAAGTTTAAGTGAGGTCCCAAGGCCGGGGCCTCGTCACAAGAAGAAGAAATCAATTTTTTAAGTAAATTCAAAACTATCTATAGGTATCTTCTCTGGAAAACTGTCATTTATTACCCAATTGACTCTGCCTTTTGTTAGATTTTTAAGATTCTAATTGTGATTAAAATTCCATTTGATTGATGTACTGTCATGTTTAAATACATGGAGCCAAACATGACTAAATCAAACCAACCAAATGTTTCCATGTTTGTGCTATCTGAAAGCTTGAATTTAGCTGAACACCTTCAAAAAACAAGGTCAAGATGAATGCTGTGCTGATTAGAGATATTCATCTCATGATGATATCCATAAAAGGAAGGCATTGCACTCCCACCAAAGCTGGATCCTGATTGCTAAGCATGAGTGAATAACAAAGGCCTCTTGTCATTTATTTGTTCAGTTAGTCAATCAACATTTACTAACTTACAAGGTAGTGATTTAAGGAATGGGCTTCAGAGCCAGAGCTCCCTGGGTTTAAACCTCCACTCCATCACTTGCTGCAGTTCTGATCCTGTGTATTAGTCAACGTAAGTTATGTTTGCTGTGGTATCTAGTCCTTTGGGCTTTTATTGTATAATAAAAAATACCATAGGCTGGGTGGCTTATAAACAACAAATATTTATTTCTCACAGTTCTGGAGGCTTGGAAGTCCAAGATCAAAGTACCGGCAGATTCAGTGTCTGGGGTGAGCCTCCTTCCTGATTCATAGACAGTTGGCTGTCTTATCGCTGTGTCCTCACATAGCAGAAAGGGTCTCTTTTATAAGGGCACCAATGCCATTCATGTGTACTCCACTCTCACGACCTGGTCACCTGTCAAAGGCCCCACCTCCAAATGTATCGCATTAGGGATTCAATTTCAATATATGAATGTTGAGGGGGATACAGATATTCAGTCTATAGCATATGGTAACCAGTCAAAAAGGAAATCTTAGTGGCTTAAAACATCAGGATTTATTTGTCACTCATGCTCCATTTCCATTATGAGGGAGAGGGAGTTGTTCTCACATAATCACTCAGAAATCCAGGGTAATGGAGATTCCAGCATCTTGTAGCTGTGTACGCACTTCAGCTTTTTGAGCACTAGAGGGTCCCAATATCAGTAATTACTCGCTTTAGCAAGAAGTGACCTATAGCATAAAAGTGACATGTATCAATTCTACTTTTAGCTATTGACCATTACCAGCCACAAGGCCATCTAACTACAAGTGGGCAGGAAAAATGGTCCTTCCACGTGCTTAGAAAGAGAGGAGACCCAGGAAGTGTGAGTACTAAAAGCCTCTATGACATCTTGGGCTAATTGCTTAACCTCTTTGTGGTTCCATTTCTTCATTTGTAGAATGAGGATAATAATAGTGTCTATTTCATAAAGTTATTGTGATGGTTAAGTTAATATATATAAAGCACTTTGAACTGTGCTTAACACCTAATATTCAATGAATGGTATTATTATTTCATACCAGTCATTATGCTAACCACTGGGACAAAACAAGGAATTAAACAGCTCTCTCCACCCTAGGAGTTCACAGATTAGCAGCATACAGAGACACATAAGTAATAATTCTGCAGGAAATCTGATTAATAACAATCTGGAAAATTACCTTAGTACTGATGACTCAGTACTACAGAAAGGCAGAGCAGTATGAGGCAGAACACAGGCTATGGAATCCGGCATTTCTTGGTCTGACTCTTGGCTGTGACTTAGACAAGTGCTTTAACCTCTTAACCTCTATCCTTCTCTGTAAGATAGGAACTTAAAAACATTCACCTGCAGTTAGTTACGAGGTTTAAATATGAAACAGTTTGCAAAATTGCAACATGTAGTTTGATGACTAGGAGCTGTTATTTCAGACATATTCTCAAACATTCTAGACAAAAAACGTTTCTGCTGTTCTATTTATTTCAAGCAAATGAACATGCATAAAGCATCTATATGCCACACATACTCAATGGGGAATACAAATTTAGTATCTTGTGGTTTATCCAAGAGCTAGTCTTCTTTTCTTCCTCTTCATTCATCTTCCTGCATTGAGCCACTAGACAGGACTCTCAAGCATCCACCAGCTCCACTGGCCACTCACAGAAATGCATAAGGTGTGTGGGGTGGGGGAGTGCCATAACAGACAGCATTCTACGAAGTCGAAACAACATGGGCAAAAACTCTAGGAAGGGGAAAAGCTGACTCTGCTCAGCAACTAAAAGAATGTGGCTGAAATGCAAAGAGCTGGGAGAGTACCCAAGAGGAAGCTGGTGAGCAGGCAGGGGCCAAATTGTAAGGGGCCTTGTAGGCCGCGTTAAAGACCCTGGTCTTGCCCTGGCCGATGTGGCTCAGTTGGTTGGACATCATCCTGCAAAGTGAAATGTCAAAGTGTTCAATTTCTATTGGGACAATGACTGGGTTGCTGACAAGGTCCTCAGTTGGGGTGCCTGCCAGAGACAACTGATGGATGTTTCTCTCATGCACAGATGTTTCTCTCCCTCTCTTTCTCCCTCTCATCCACTTTCTCTAAAAAGAAATAAATAAAATCTTTTAAAAATAAATAAATAAATAAATACGGATCTGGTCTTTACCTCATGAGCTATGGGAAGTGTGGAAAAATTGCAACTTAAAAGCTACATGATTCTTTTTTAAAAAAGATTATCCTAACTGATGTGTGGGAAAAGTATTGGAGGGAGGGAGTAGAATTAAGAAGCTGTCTTATTAGCCCTACTTGAGAGACAGTAGCTGTTGGCCTAGCTTGTGACAGCAGAGATGGACGAAACTGGGCAGTTTTGAAAAAATTTCAGGAGGTAGAGCTGACAAACAACACAGAATAGTTTTGAGATAAAATTTCAACTTATTACCTCTAGACTTAAATAATGTTGGCATTTCTAAAACAACCACAAAACATTTTATGAGGAAAATTTATGGAACAAAATTTATAGAACAAAAGTAAGGCTTGAAAATTCAAACTATTAGATATGAATTTAAGTTTAAAAGGAGGGGGAACTTAGTAAGGTTCAGATAGCTCCTAGTCAGAAAGGGTTGCGGAGTTTACCTGGAGACAATAAAATATATGCAGAAACGAAAGGGCGTTATGACGAGGTCAGATTTTATGCCTAAAACTTAAAAACCTGGGTTATTGGGTAGATATATGTGTGTGTGTGTATATATATAAAATTTTATTTTATATGAAATGTAATAATTCTAGATTACACATTTATTTCATATATTCATAAGTATAATATGAATATGTGTTCATATTATATGTATATTCATAATATATGCGTATTCCAAATGTACCCTTAAGAACAAGAAGAACTCTGAGATGTTCAGGTCATATTCCTGTTGAGCATTGGGCTACGTAGAGTGGGTTATTAGCCTGGTTAATTTGCTTGGAAAATAATGGACGTAGTCACAAAATGTGTTTATATTACTTAATTTAAATCATACTTAAATAGGATAATTTAATGCTATTTTGGTTTTTTTCCTCATTCCTGAGAGGAAAAGGACATTAACAATGGAAACCACTGGTGTCTAGGAGGCCAGACACAGACTCAGCAGCTGGAGAGAAAAATCTCTAGCCGTCTTCATTTCTGTCAGCCTTTGGAATCAGATTCTCTCCTGGCTCTTGAGCAGGTCTGAATATTGAAAGATGAGTTGCGGCCATCTGGTCCTTCTGGGGAGGTGCCATTGGATCGTGAAGAAAGCACTGGCTAGGAGTTCGGAAATAGGAGTTCTAACTCCAGTTATAGACTTGGCTTCTTGGATTGCCTTGAGTAGGTTACTTGAACAATCTGGACCTTGGTTTTTCAGCTGTGGAATTTGGACTAAATTTGGTCTGCAGTCACCATAATTGTCATACCATGATTCAAAGAGAGACGGTGAAACTTTCGACTACATTTCACAGACAGTTTCTCTAATCATTTATTAATTTATTTGACAAATGAGAACCCACTATATGCAAAGTATTAGTGTAAGCATCAGGCATGCAACAGTAAAAAAAAAAATACAAACATCCTCATGGAATTTATATTCTAGTGTCTGTAGTGGCTCCCTCCAAATCCTGGGTCGTTAGGAATAGCATCTTTAATAAACAGTTAAAAGAAGGGTTTTTGTTTGTTTGTAAGGGTTTGTTTTTTTTTAGCATTAATGAAGAAGAATTTGTTCTTTCGTTACTTATCCCAGGCACCATCTCCTTCCTCCAGGAAGTAATTCCTCTGAAAACTCAAGTAAGTTTCAGTAGTTCCTCCTACTGTAAATTATAGCCTTTTGTGCTGTGTGATTTATTCATAAAATATATGTACATTTACACATTAATAAACATAAGTAATTTATTTTGAAACTCTATGTTGGTGTTAGTCATCTCAGTAAACTCCTTGGGGAAGTGACCACTTACCCTCAGGCCCGCAGCATAGCGCTGGGCTCTGTGGGGGCTGTGTGCAAACTTGCCTACAGCCCAGCTGTGGGAAAATGCTGGATCTGAAACCCCATGACCTCACTAACTTGCCCAGGAAGACCTTTCAGAGCAGGGTTGCCTACAGCCAAAATTCCACTTGTAGGCTCTTGCCAGGTTTCCTTTTCCCCACCTGTCCTTTCATGCCCCTACCTTGCTCACGTCCTGCTTCCACAGCGGTCAACTCACCAAGGCTGCGGGCGTGTTCTCAGTGCATCGCCCAGCACAGGGGCCTCCAGAGTCGATGGGCACATCACAGGAAATACCCTAGAAATCCATGAGGTGTAAGAAGGAACTCTTAGAATACACATACGAGCACACAGGTACTTATTTGCTTTTTATTTGGAAAAAAAAAGAAAAGTTAAGATTTACTAACATTTTATGTGTGGATTGACGTCAGTACTCCCACTCAGCATGCATGTCTGATGGCCTCTTGGCCAACGCTACACCCAGGGCACTTGAAGGGAAGCGGGGAGGGGACCTCCCACAGCAAAGAGTGGGTCACTGAGGGTTCAGTGAGGTAGATTTACAGATTGTGTTATCTGGTTTTAACTAACTTGCCCTCACAAAATAGAGAAGTGGCTTTAAAAGATTCGTACTGAAAAATTACAAGGAGGAATACAATGCCTTCGATACCAAATACTTACACAGTGCGCCCCGCACACCAGGCACTGTCCTATGTGACTTGTCTCTCATAGTTCATTTAACCTTCACGAAAACCCTGTTTTTATTGTCATTTTTAAACATGAGGAAACTGGGGCAGGGAGAGTTTAAGTTGCTAGTCAATGGCAGAGCCTCAGTTCACCTCAGACAGTGCTCTTGACACAACATGATATTCCTTTACAAGCACAAGGAAACGAGAAAGTGGCAGAGCGGACACTCTCCCTCCTCCTGGTACAACGGCTCAGTCAGACATCTTAAGGAAGCGAGAAGCCTGACCAGTGTGACCGTGGAACAAAGTTTTATGGAACTATCAAGAAGGTATTTGAAATACAGATTTGCATTCACCATCCTTAATGGTGAACTTTGCCTTAAGTTGTTGATTTTGTCTTGGGATATTAGCCAAAATTAGTAGGACATGTACTGAATTTACAACTAAATGAATCAACATACATTAGTGTTTTATTAAATAAACACCAGGCCAAAAAAGTTTGGAGACCACTGCCCTAGAGATTAACAGAGAGCTAAACAACTTAAATGAGTGTCCAGGATCTTACACTCCAAATTGTTACAGTGCTTATTTCCTGAGAAAAGAGATTGGGCACACAGAATAGTTTTAAGTTAAAATTTCAATTTATTACCTTTAGACTTAAATAATGTTGGCATTTATAAAACAACCACAAGACATTTTATAAGGAAAATTTACGGAACAAAATTTATTTCTATGTCTCTACTAACACCCCCAAAGTGCCTAAATTCTTAGCATGGCATTTAGGATCTTCCATAATGTTTATGATTCTTTTCTACAGCTCTCAAAATGCCCCCTCTGGCTTTGCACTTCAGGGATCTCTTCTCACTGGTGCCTCAATTGGCTGTCCCCACTCAGTTCAGTCTTTGACCACTGCATTAGGCATGTGACTCAAACAGAGCCAATCATAAATAAAGGGGTTCCTTTTTCTCACTATCACACACCCTACCAATCATCTAATACTCAAATGCCTTGTCCTGACAGACCCTATTTCTCTACACACTCAGGACTTTGTGTATACATCTACTATATCTTTGTCACATCTTTGTTTTAGTTACATGATTGTGCAACGTATGCAGTGCCCAGCTAAGGGTGCCCAGCTAAGGGTGAGTGGAGGCTGAAGTGTAGCCCAAACACTGCTCTACACTCATGAAGTGCCTCTCCCAATGCACACATGGGCTAGCACACTTCCAACCAGACTGTAAGCTCCCTAGGAGTAGGGAACACACTTGTGCATCATCAGACACAGCTCCTGGCACCATGCCTTGTCAGAAGACACTCAATAAATTTCTGTTGAATTGAATTTCAGAGTACATTTTCAGACATAAAACTCTTACAGGTCCATCATTTAAATCTTTATTCAGTTATGCAGGAAATCAGTGACCACACTGACTTTATGTTCTCTTAAACATCTATCACACCTTAGGAATATTTAGTGGACATTAGTTCGTTGTTGTAAATGACCCGTGTTTGCTTTTCATTCTTCCCATCACATTTTCTTATCTATTTTATTATCTAATTCCCAAGTTTTATTTATTATATTTTATCTTCCAAACAGCCTTTTATTATTGTCTTGGTCACACACAATAAATTTAGAAGTTTTTGTAGTTAAATTAATGAGACATTGAGTCTTGCTAAGAATTTATGATTCCTCAAAAGAGTGCCACATGCACAGCAGGAATCCAATACATGTTGACTACTGATGAAAATTGTGATGATGATTGGAGTTCAAAACTTATATTCTGCCTACAGATGAGTAGATTAGATAATAGCTGAAGCTTCTGAAACTTTTTTTAAATAAGAAAAAGGAGCTACTTATCGGTGCATGTAGAAAATTCTATCAACAACTTCACATAAGTGTCAATTTTATTTTTTTCTACCAGAGGACTGATGTAAACTAATGAGAAAATATTCCTTTGCTCACTTGTACTAGTCTGGGAAAGGTTGATAGAAAAATTTAGATGATAATATTCAAAAGAAACTGCCTGCTCTATACAAAGAGGGAAGAAGAGGAAGAGGGGAAAAGAATTGACAACTACTATTTCATCTTTTTAAAGAATATATTCACTTTTAGGATACATACAGAGAGATTGATAATCCTTCAGCATAGAGCCACTATAAGGTAAATAATTAAATACCTAAAAAATGTTCAAGAAGTGTGATCATTTAGTTTAGTGAAAAATCATCAAATAGTTTAAAGACGAGCATGAACGTTTAAAACATAAGGGATCAAGCAGCAAAAGTCATTTACTGAAATATTTTTCTTTTTCTTTTTTTATCGTTGTTCAATTACAGTTGTCCCCATTTCCGCCCCCCCTCCCAGTGCTCTCTCCTTACCTACCCACCATCCACCTCCCACATTCAATCTTCCCCCTTCCGTTGCCTTTGTCCATGTTCCTTGATGTGACCCTTTGCCTTCTTTCCCCATTATCCTCTTCCCTCTCTCCCCCTCCTCCTCTGGTCACTCTCATTTTGTTCTTTATGTCCATGTCTCTGGTTCTATTTTGCTCATTTGTTTACTTTTTTTCATTAGGTTCCACTTATGGGTGAGATCATATGGTATTTGTCTTTCACTGCCTGACTTATTTCACTTAGCATAATACTCTTCAGTTCCATCCATGCTGTTGCAAAGGGCAGGAGTTCCTTGTTTCTTTCTGATGCGTAATATTCCATTGTGTAAATATATCACAGTTTTTTGATCCACTAATTTACTGATGGCCACTTAGGCTGTTTCCAGTACTTGGCTATTGTAAATAATGCTGCTGTGAACATTGGGGTGCATAGGTTCTTTTGAATTGGTGTTTCAGAATTCGTAGGATATAATCCCATCAGTGAAATTGCTGGGTCAAAAGGCAGTTCCATTTTTAGTTTTTTGAGGAAATTTCATACTGTTTTCTAATGTGGCTGCATTCCCACCAACGGTATACTAGGGTTCCTTTTTCTCTACAACCTCGCCAGCACTTGTTTGTTGATTTGTTTATGATGGCCATTCTGATTGGTGTGAACTGGTACCTCACTGTGGTTTTAATTTGCATCTCTCTGATGTCTAGTGATGCTGAGCATCCTTTCATATGTCTCTGGGCCCTCTGTATGTCCTACTTGGAGAAGTGTCTGTCCTACTTGCTCTGGGTTTTGTTTGTTGTTGTTCCTCCAGTTCTTGTAGATGTAGGGTTAGGTTGTTTATTTGCAATGTTTCTATCTTTTTTTGGTAAGCCTGTATTGCTATGAACTTCCCTCTCAGGATTGCCTTTGTTGTGTCCCATAAATTTTGGACTGTTATAAGTTCATTTTCATTTGTTTCTAGATACTTTTTGATTTATTCCTTGATCTCATTATTAACCCAGTCATTGTTTAATAGCATACTATTCAGTCTCCATGAATTTGAATGTTTTTGAGTTTTTTTCCTTGAAGTTGTTTTCTAGTTTCAAGCCCCTATAGTCTGAGCAAATGCTTGATATGATCTCAAATGTCTTGAATTTGTTCAGGCTTGTGTTGTGTCCTATCATGTGGTCTGTCTTTGAAAATGTTCCATGTGCATTCAAAAAGAATGTGTATTTTGCTTCTTTGGAATGAAAGGTTCTGTATATGTCAGTGCCATTTGATGTAGTGCACTGTTCAGTGCCACAATATCCTTTTTGATATTTTGTTTGTAAGATCTATCCCTATTGACAGTGGGGTGTTAAAATCCCCTACTATAAATGTGTTGGTGTCTATATCTTTCTTGAAGTTTCCAAGATGTTCCTTACATATTTGGGTGATCCTATGTTAAGTACATATATCTTTACAATGTTTATGTCTTTTTAATGGATTCTTCCCTGGAGTATTATGAAGTGTCTCTTTGGTTTCAAGTCGATTTTGTCTGATATAAGTATTGCTGCCCTGGTTTGTTGTTTTATTTTTCCTGTCCATTTGCTTGTAATATTTTTTTCTAAATCTTCACTCTCAGTCTGTGTAGGTCTTTTGTTCTGAGGTGGGTCTCTTTTAGGCAGCACATATGCAGGTCATGTTTTCTTATCCATTCAACTATCCTCTGTTTTTTGATTGGAACATTTAATCCATTTACATTTAAAGTTACTATTGATAGGTACTTATTCATTGCCATTTTGACTTTTGTACCTGTGTTCCTCTCTGTCTCTCACTCTTTTTCTTCATCTTCTTAAAGCAGTCCCTTTAGCATCTCTTGCAAGGCTGGTTTGGAAGAAGTGTACTCTTTTAGCCTTGTCTGTCTGGGAAGCTCCTTATTTCACTTTCTGTTTGAAATGAGAGCCTTGCTGGACAGAGTAGTCTTGGTTGCAGGCCTTTGCTTTTCATTAATTGGAATATTTCTTGTCATTACCTTCTGGCTTGTGCTGTTTCTGTTGAGAAGTCAGCTGCTAATCTTATTGGAGCTCCCTCGTATGATACTTCCTGTTCTTCTCTTGCTGCCTTTAAGATTCTCTCTTTGTCTTTGAATTTTGTCATTTTAATTATGATGTGTCTTGGAGTGAGCCTCTTGGGTTAATCTTGATTGGGATACTCTCTGCTTCCTGGATGTGTATAACTTTTTCTCTCATCAAATTCGGGAAGTTTTCCATCATTACTTTTTCAAACACGTTTTCTATCCCTTGCTCCTCTTCTTCTCCTTCTGGTATCCCTATTATACAGGTATTCTTTCATTTCACGTTGTCCTGCAGTTCCCTTAACATCTCTTCAGTATTTTGAGTCTCTTTCCATTTTCTTGATTTTCCTGGGAATTTTTTTCTACCTTGTCCTCCAGCTTGCTGATTCAATCCTCTGCTTTATCTAGCCTGTTTTTGATTCCTTCTACTGTGTTCTTCAGTTCAGAAATTGTATTCTTTATTTCCTCCTGGCTCTTATTGATAGTTTCTATGTCCTTTTTCATGCTGTAGTTTTCAGAAAGTTCCTTGTAGCTTCCCTGTAGTTTTTTGTAATTCTTAGTAGGCTCATTGAGCTTCCTTATAACCACTGTTTTGAGCTCAATATCTGAGACTTTACTTGCCTTTATTTCATTTAGCACTCTCTGGAGATTTCTCCATTCCTTTTGATTGGGGGTTGTTTCTTTGTCTCCCCATTTTAGGAGAGACTCTTCTTGTTTGCTTCTGCTTCTTAAATTAATCTGTTTTGACTCCCTGTCTTTGTAAGTCTCCTACCATTGTAGGAGACCTATGTGATTCAGTGGTGCAGTTTTCTCGATCTCCTGAACTTGATGCTCTTGGGATGCCCTTTATGCCATTTTTGTTGGCTCTATAGAAGTAATTAGGTTTTGATTATTGTTGGGTCATTCTTTGGTGGGTCCTTTCCTCCAACTGGTTGACTGGAGGTCACTCCATCCATCACATCTTGTATGATGTTGTGCAGGTGCTGCCAGAACAAAACCACGAAGCCCAGGAAAAAAATACACAGCCACAAAAATAACTCCCACCCGCAATCCCACTATCAATGGCAAATGTACCAGAATGAATAAGGGTGTATAGAGATTAAGACTATTATAAGAAAGGAGAGAGAATATGGGATTACCTACTGAAAGAAAAATTATTTTGAGAGGGTAGAGGGAAGAGCACTAATAAGAGCAGGGAATTGGAGCAATGTGAAAAGAGAAAATAAAATATACATCATAAATAAAAAAGGGAATGAAGAAAGTGGGGAAGGAGTAAAAGGAGGGAAATGTATAGTATTGTTTAAACAGCAATAAAAAAGAATAAAATAAAATAAAAGAGAGAAATAAAAAGGAAAAAAGTAAATAAAGAAATAAGAACCAAGTTGGAGAAAAAGATCCACTACAACATTATTGATGACAAATGATCTAAAGTTAATATAGGTGGGATGGGAATAAGAAGGAAAAAAGAAAGACAGAAAAGCTTAAGAAATGTCTAGAGGAAAGGGAAGTGATTTTGATATGATGGGGGAAGAGAGAATACTAAGGGTAAAGAATGAAAATCAGGCTAAGACAGGGAAAAATTAAGATTTGAGATTAAAAAAGAGTAGGAGTGGAGAACAGTAAAATTTGAGATTTGTAATACAAAATTAGTGAAGATCTATAGATAAAATTGAAACAATGCAACAACAACTATCCTATCCACATCCAATGAGCAAAGATTGCTAAAGGTGGAGAGATAACATGGGTATTTTAAGAGTGGGGAAAAAAGAATGTGAGATGACCATTGACAAGAAAATTGGTTTTGAAAGGCTGGACAGGGGAGAAATAGTAAGAGTGAAGAATGGAAACGAGTTGTAGCAAGGGAGAAAACAAAATTTAAAATGAAAATAATAAGAGGAAAGAAGAAGGTAAATTGGGATAAGAGAAAGAAGGAGCAAAATATGTGAATTGAAATAAACTATAATATAAAATCTAGTGACTTAATATGCACAAACTTGAAGGACAAGAAATTAATGTTAAAAAGCTATTCAGGAAAGAAAATATCACAAATCATGAAAAAGACCAAGGTGGATTTTGTCTCAGTAGCATCTAGTATTTACCACCATTTTTTCTTTCTGGATCTGCCTCTGGTGGTGTCAGATGATAACTCCAACTGGCTATAGGCAGCCTGTTTGAGACTACCAGGGATCTACTATCTGTGGCTGACTCCTTCATTTGTTAATCTAGTCACTCTTCACTCAGCAGTCAGGCTTAAGCACCACAGGTGGGGCCAAGTATATCCTGGAGGTGGAGCTATTGCTTCCCCTCAGGCTGCTGCCACTTGAAGGAGAGTGGTCTGCCTGAGCAGGATGGCTGCTGCAGTATGGGCAATAACTCAGCACCAGGATCCCGGTGGCTACTCTGTCAGTTCTCACCCCAATGCTTCCTTCCGCAGTTTCCTCTCAGGGGTCACCCACCTACTCTGCCCTTACCTTTGCTGGAGCCCAGGGTAAGTAGCTGCAAATGAAAATTTATGTGTTGCATTCGCTCTTTAAACTGCTCTTTGCATCTCCAGCCATCCATCTCTGGCAAAGAGAAACCCTGCACTTTTCACAGCTCGATGTTATCTGTGTACTTTGGGGGTTCGGTGCTCTAGGCTGGGGATCCCACCTTAGGGTTTAGACCGGTAAGGGATCCAACTGGCCACTTAAATATACCTATGGCACTTCAGCTGCTGCCTGTGAGCGCCCAGCCAGCCCTCTGGCATCTCCCTTACACTCCCTACCAGTCACATTATACTCAACCTCTTTCTTCTGTATGTGTTTATAAGGCTTTTCTCTCACTGTTGTTCACTTTCTTTTTGCAGATGATTCTCCACATTTTAGTTGTAATTCCACATTGGCCCTGGGAGTAGATTAGTGTAACTTCTACTCACTCCTCTGCCATCTTGCTTCCATTTCCTGAAATTTTAAAAGGCCCAGAGACTTTGAATCACCCAACTTTGTTAAAAGTTAAAAGTGATTAGTCACTGCTTTCTCCCACTGAAAACAAATTATACTCATCACATAACCATCAAGGAAGTTAAAATATGTTCTATGGAAATATATTCTATATATTAAAATATATTTTACAGCATATATAGAGGCAAACAATGATTTACCTTTGATGAAAGTCTTTAGATTCAGACTGCTTAGGTTCAAATCCTAGTTTCACCATTTATTAGCCTTCGGACCCTGGCAAGTTACTTCACTTCTTTATTCCTATTTCTTTTTCTGTAAAATGTGGTTAACAGCCTTGGTTGGTGTGGCTCAGTGGATTGAGTGCTGGCCTGAAAAATGAAAGGTCTCTGGTTCAATTTCCAGTCAGAGCACATGCCTGGGTTGCAGGACAGATCCCCAGTGAGGGCCACGTGAGAGGAAACCATACATTGCTATTTCTCTCCCTCTCTTTCTCCCTCCCTTCCCCTCTCTGTAAAAAAATAAAATAAAATAAAATCTTAAAAAACAAAACAAAACAACAAAAAAACCCAAAGATGTACTTCTTCCATTAGGATCTACACATCTTTCTATCTTTTTCAGCTTATGACAGCCATTACAATGAACTACAGAAATAATCTGAAGGTTGAATCAGACATTTTAATAGCTTTCACAAGATAGTAAAGATTTTGTAAAGCACGGAGACCTAGTCAATCATATCGCTTTCACTAAATATTTTCACTGAGAGTAACAAGTATTTTTAAAATATATTTTATTGATTATGCTATTATAGTTGTCCCATTTTCCCCCTTTATTCCTCTCTGCCCTGTACCCCCCTCCCACCTGCATTCCCCCTCCCCTTTTGTTCATGGCCATGGGTCATGCATATAAGTTCTTTGACCTCTCCATTTCCTATACTATTCTTAACCTCCCCCTGACTATTTTGTACCTACCATTTATGTTTCTTATTCCCTGTACCTTTTCCTCTGTTCTCCCCCCTCCCCTTCCCCATGGATAACCCTCCATGTGATCTCCATTTCTGTGATTCTGTTCCTGTTCTAGTTGTTTGCTTAGTTTGTTGGGGTTTTTTTAGGTTCAGCTGTTGATAGTTGTGAGTTTCTTGTCATTTTACTGTTCATATTTTTTTATCATCTTTTTCTTAGATAAGTCTCTTTAACATTTCATGTAATAAGGGCTTGGTGATGATGAACTCCTTTAACTACCTTATCTGGGAAGCATTTTATCTGTCCTCCATTCTAAAATGATAGCTTTGCTGGATAGAGTAATCTTGGATATAGGTCCTTGCCTTTCATGACCTTGAATATTTCTTTCTAGCCCCTTCTTGCCTGCAAGATTTCTTTTGAGACATCAGCTGGTAGTCTTATGGGAACTCCTTTGTAGGAAACTGTCTCCTCTTTTCTTGCTGCTTTTAAGATTCTCTCTTTATCTTTAATCTTGGGCACTTTAATTACGATATGCCTTGATGTGTGCTTCCTTGGGTCCAGCTTCTTTGGGACTCTCTGAGCTTCCTGGACTTCCTGGAAGTCTATTTCCTTTGCCGGATTGGGGAAGTTCTCCTTCATTACTTTTTCAAATAAGTTTCCATTTCTTGTTCTTCCTCTTCTTCTGGCACCCCTATGATTCAAATGTTAGAACATTTAAAATTGCCTTGGAGTTTCCTAAGCCTCTCCTGATTTTTTTGAATTCTTGTTTCTTCATTCTGTTCTGGTTGAATATTTATTCCTTCTGCTCCAAATCATTGATTTGAGCCCCAGTTTCCTTCCCTTCACTGTTGGTTCCCTGTATATTTTGCTTTATCTCACCTTGCCTAGCATTCACTTCTTCCTCTATTTTGAGACCATACTCAACCATCTGTGAACATCCTGATTACCAGTGTTTTGAACTTTGCATCTAATAGGCTGGCTATTTCTTCATCACCTAGTTCTATTTTTGGAGCTTTGGTCTGTTCTTTCATTAGGGCCTTATTTTTTTGGAGCTTTGGTCTGTTCTTTCATTAGGGTCATATTTTTTTGTCTCTGTGCAGCTGTTACATTGCAAGGGGTGGAGCCTTAGGTATTGTTGGGACAGGGCAACTCACTTTGCTGTGTATAGCGCTGTATGCTGGGGAGGGGTCAGAGGTGGAACAATGCTGTTTGCTAGCTCTCTGATGGCTTTCAGTCACTTCCTCCATTACCCACAGGGTAATTGGGCCCTTCTGCTGCTGATTCCTGGGTGGGTGGGTGGGTTTGTATACGTTCAAGCAGATTTCCTGGTAGTTCTGGTTATTTTTTCTTTTTGTTTGTTGTTGTCCTTCTTTTGGTGTGAGAGGAGGCAAAGTATATCCACTTATGCCTCCATCTTGCCCTGAAGTCAGATTTTTAATATAAAATAACTGATAGTTAACTTTAAATGTTTATTTCATCTTTATTTTATCCTTTTTATATTAAAAATGTTTTACGTCATAGCCAGCAGGATGTGTATGTAACTTGCATAATTGTATAGACTTTCTTTTCCTATTAGGTAATAAAGTGTAGTCAAAAAAAGTTTGGAGAACACTGGTACAGGTAGTTAGGAATAAGGCAGGATTATGTTATCCCAGCATGCTGTAAAATCACCGTATCCATGGAAATCGTCATGAAAAACATCGCACTGATTCTTTAAAAACCGTTTGTTTTTTTTTTTGAAGAATGAATAGGATTTGGAAAAATAACTTGCAGAATTTGTTTAGTGTAAAACAGAGCACAAAGCTTACTGCTAGAGGAGATTAAAGCCCTCTAAAGAACATGTTTAAAGAAGATCATAGGTTAAAACTGCACCCCTACTCGCTGAAGCCATCTCAGTCCCAGGCTGGAGCCTGTTGGAGAAGGGCCGCAGGGGAATGCAGCTCTAATGGAGGTGTACGTGGGGTGGAGATGTGACGCCACTTCTCTGAAGCAAGGGCTATCATCTCCCTTTAGCAAGAGATGGGCCCTGATTTCTCTCCAGCCAGGGCCATAGGGAGGGTAAGGAGAAGGGAAAAAGAAAACGCAGTTCTTTCTGGCTGCGCTGTGTTTGAAGGCAGAGGCCGGGAGGTAGCCCGTGGTGCTTTCTCTTCCAGGAAAAGGCCAGGAGTAAGTGAAGAGAGGATGAAGTTCAGGCACTTTTCTAACCGTAAGGGAGAGCAGTATTGCTGGTAGAGTCGGGGAAGGTGCTTTAGGCACCAGTCTTTCCTTGGTGGGCACGGAGTAGAAGAGTCCGAGAAGGCATGGAGGACTCTAAGGCCTGGCTTTTTCCCTGCCGGCAAAGGGAGTGCCGAGATGGACAGTCCAAACTCCCCCTATCGAAAGGCGTTCCCGTAGCTGCTCAAGCAATTTTGTACCCCCTGGGGCTGAAGAAGAGCTGAAATAATTAAACACCAGCGACAGCTGCCTCGCCACCTTCGGCGCCAGGCGCCGGGCTCGGAGCCCCAAAGCCCGAATTCTCGCGAGAGCGGACGCCGCCATTTTTCCATTGATTGCAGCGAGCTGGGGGAGGGGCCGACAACTAAGGCGACGGCAGCGGCAGCTGAGCGGTGGGTCGCTATCTGCGCGCTGGTGTCTGAGGCCCAGGCTGAGGCCTCTGAGGTTGCCGGAGCGCAGGCGGTGCAGAGGATGACTGCCACTGCTATTCTCTCCTGAGCGAGAGCCGCGGCCACCTCCCCCCTCCCCCGGCAGGGCGGAGAGGAGCGGCCGGAGTCGGAGCGATGGTGCCCGGAGAGGAGAACCAACTGGTTCCGAAAGAGGTGAGGGGCCAGCGGAGGCGGCTAGGCCTGAGGCCTGCGGCCACTGGAGGCAGCGCGGGCCTGGGCGAGGGGTCGGCTGCGGGCCCAGCTCGTGTGCGGCCTGGGTGTGGGGCAAGGAGGACGTGAAAGGTAGTGGTGGGGGTGCGGTGTATGGTGGGTGCGGCGAGCAGCTGGGAGACCCGACTGGATCTAGGGGGCTGGGGTAAGCAGAGACCTCCCCCCTCGGGTTTGTGGGGCTGGAGAAATAAAGGAGCGGACTGGAAGGTATCAAGTCCCGCTTTTGGGGGAGGTGGCCTTTTAAGTCCTTTTTTACCATGTCGAGCCAAGATAGGTAATTGCAAAGAAAAAAATCTGCAGCAGTTCTTGATGGGCTCGACAGGGTGACGGTGCTTCTTCTGGTTTTGACAGTGGCAGTGTATAACTTTCAGGGCTTGTGAAATCTACACCCGACTTGAGATCTGTGGGAGGGCAGAGTTAACTGTTAAGACTTTTATGAACTGCTGTTACTTGGTAGCACTAATGGCCTGCCTAAATGGGGCCTACCAAACATCGTTGAAGAATAGTGCTAGATGCTACTTTGACAGAAAGGTAAGAGCTTAACATTAACGTATGGAGAGCCGAACTACTTTTTGTTAACTTGGGTTGTGAATGCCAGTTTGGGTGGCTTACTAAATTTCTTAAAAGCAAGTGATATGAGAAGCCTCGACTTCTTGGCTTCTCTTGGATATTGGAAGATTAATGGTAGAATCCGGCAGTGAATTTCAATATATTAATAGTATCTCTGTTGGCTTTCTAAATATTTTCAGCTATACAAATGTGTATTTTTAACTGGTTGATCTTCAGGGCTAACGCTTTGAATTTTTATTTTCTATATACCTTAAGTAGAGGCAGGTGTCTGTTGAAATTAGCTGTGTAGCAGGATCTTGATATTTATGAGTGACGTTCATTAAAAATTCTTAATTTTTTAGTTGCTTTGTAGTAATTTGTTGCTACTTAGAGCAAGCTGTAGTGATATTGGAATTATGTATCTATGATATAAATATTTTTCCAACTTTATCAGATGATAGTTGTTCTGTAAGGATAATTTTAATTCAGTTGTGTCAGTATTCATAAACCATCACCTGTGCAAAGCAGGTAAACAGGTGAATTAATCAGAAGTCTTGTTTTGGGAGCGTTCAGAACGTCTAAGAAAGAGAACATTAGTATTTGTTGAGCCCCAATTAGGGGCTAGGTACTTTACTGCAAAAGTAACTCTTCTTATATAAGTAAGGATGGAAGTGATAGGTGTTATAAGAAGATTTAAACATGCATTTTCTTTTAGAACTATATATTGCTGATTTTCATTCTTATGAAAAGCAAAGTTAGTTCTTAAGTTTTTGACCATTACAAAATATAGTAATAGGTGGAACTCTGCTTTAAGAAAAGCCAATATTAGATTTATTTCCCTAACTGGATGTTTAGAAAACATGAAAACTGATACTGTAATGCTGCTTTTTTTTGCCTTTTGGATTTTAGAGATAAAATGCTTCTCCTTTAAGACTAACTCCTTTACCTGAAGCTTCAAGTTTACCTGAAGCTTTTTTTTCTTTCTACTTTTTCTGGACTATATGCCTTTATTTTCTGTTCCTTAGATTCATCTTCAGTGTTTTCCCAGCTCCTCTCATGATTTCTGGTAGCGTGCACAGTATCTTAAACCTAGCCTGTCACTTGAATTCCTTGCCTTTTTTTTAATCTAGCTAACTAGTTCTTTATTTTTTATGGCCATATTCCTTGACTTCTTGCTTGCTTCTCTTCCTTTAATTTTCTTTTGCATTTGATACTTAAAAAAAAAAACATATCTTGATTTTTATAATACTGAACTTTTCTGATCTTTTTTCCTGCCTGTTCCGTCTGCTCACTCATCTAGTCAATGCCTTTTTCTTCCTTTCTGTGTCCTCAATAATTACTTTAGTCTGGTGTATGTTGTCTTCTCTCCGGTCTTCTTAAGTAGTAGTAGAATCAGAGTGCTAAAGCTGAGAGAGAGCACAGTGATCATCTAGTAACTTATATCCCTTCCCTTTACAGATGAGAAAGTTAGGGCCCGAGGGTTGAGAATGACTTATTCAGGGTCACATAGTGAGTTAATGACAGAGCTCGGAGTAGAGCTGACAAGCCCCTTGATTGTACTCTCTTTTAAAGGTCCTTCCAAGTAAAAAGAGGCTCTGTAAGAATAGTTTGTAACTCTCCAAGTACATTTACTATGAGAAAATAGATCAAAAATTATAAAGTTTCTTCTGTTTTAATGGCTTATTACCAAAACGTTGGAGAGTTTTTTGTTTGTTTGAGGACCTTTGTATAGTGAACCTCTGACCCCTAGTAGATTTAGGTTTTGCTTAGGTTTGTGCATTCATGCATGTTGAATGAGGACTCTATGATTCTGATCCCTGAAGCTCAAGGATGTCCCCTACAGTGCTGCTGAAGAAGGCAGCTTAGTGTAGTTAGTACAGGGCTTGGCAAACTGTAGCCCCTGGGCCAAACCCAGCTCGCAGTCTGGTTTTCTATGGCCCCAGAGTTGAGTTCCACACTGTTGAGAAAAGTCAAAATAATACTCTGTGATACAGAAATAGGTGTAATTCAGGTATCAGTGTCAGGAAGTAAAGTTTTATTGGAATGCAGCCATACCCCCCATTTATTTACCATTGTCTGTGGCTACAGCAGAGTTGAAAAGTTGCTACAGTTGCTGTAGGCAGAATAAATTTGAAACTGCTTAGCTTGATATTCAAGGCCTAGTGCAGTTTGATTGTGGCCACAACCTGCCCTTTCACCGTAGCTCTTCTCCCATGAAACATGTTTTCAATGCATCTAAACAGGTTTCAGACTTGCTTTTCATTTCTGTTTCTGCTGTTCTCTCTTTCCTACTTTTCTCCACCTGTTCAGAACCTTCATACACATTTTTTCCACAAGTACCTCATATCTTATTTATTCTTAAACCTTTCTGAGCACTTTAACCCTAGGAATTTCTCCTTCTTAGGAGGCCCTTCTATATGAATAGAATTCATTTGGCATTTAACAAATTGTGCTTTGTGACACCTATTATGGTCTCAAACTGTAATACACATTTTATATATTATATTGGAATTTCTTGGCCGCAGATCTCTCTCTCTCTCCATATATCTATCTATCTCTCTCTCTCTGTATATATTTTAGGTCTAGGACTGTCCTTCCTGGAGCAGATAGCCATTGATGTGGTTAGGGGATTGTATGGAGACTTAGAATTCTGACTGGTTACCCCCTACTTGGGTGTTTTTGACAGAATCCTTGGCAAGCTGTTTTCCAGCCTTTGCTTGAATACCTTCGTGACTAATCTCTCATAATATCTGTGGCTTGGAAGAGATCTGTTAAGTTTTTGAGTTGAGAGATGTCTAGATCTCTGTTGTGGCCATCTTTCAATAGTTGCCTTTGGACAATAGAGAAATCTTTTAATCATTTTCTGTAGGACGCCCTTTTGTCATTGGTGAAGATGAGGGAGGGGAGCAGGAGGGCAAACCCTCTCTGTTCTACATATAGTCTGAGCATCTCAGTTCTTTTTTTTAAATTTTTATTTATTTATTTAAGATGGGGGGAAGGGAAGGAGAAAGACAGGGAGAGAAGCATCAATGTGTGATTGCCTTTCATGTACCCCACCACTGGGGACCTGGCCTGCAACCCAGGCATATGCCCCGACCAGGAATCGAACTGGTAACCCTTTGGTTTGCAGGCCGGTGTTCAGTCCTCTGAGCCACACCAGCCAGGGCGCATCTCAGTTCTTGAACTGTTTCTCAGTTGCTCTCTTTTGGGCATATTTCAGTGATTTTAGTATTCCTCCTAAATTGTGCCCAGAGAAGAGCAAAGAGAGTGTGGTCTGCTCCTTATGGTTAACAATGAAGCTTTGCACCTCACTTTTTCACTCCACTGTATGTCTTTGAATTGTTGCATATTAATGTTGGCTTTGAGATCTCTATTTTAATGTCTTCACAATTTCTTTTTATTACTTTGTTATTTTTATTATTTTCTTATAAGAATTTGTGACTTTATTATTTATTGAGTATTCACTGTGCATATTAATTGTACTTTGCTATATAGTGAAAATTTAGAAGAAATAGAAAAAATTCACTCTTCCCTCAAGTATCTTATAGTATAATTAAGGTTAGGGTACATATTTACTAATGCTTTTAAAATAATACTTTCACTGCAACACTTAAACTGATGTCCAAGGAGTACATTAATGAAGAAAAGATGTAAAAGTGAAAGAAAAAGAATGCAATTCCATCTCTCAGTGGGTTTCTTTCTGCCTCTCTTTTCCATGTAATAAACACTACTTCCATCTAGAACTAATAATGATGGTAGTAATAACCAATATTTATTAAGCATTTATTATATGTCAAGTACTGTTGTATGTTCTTCCTGTATATTAACTCATTTGAGCTTCACAGTGACCTCACAACTATATAAGGGCCATTGGTATTGAGAGCCCCCCAAACATTAAAACAACTTGTTTTTCATCTCTGTTGTCTGGGTTTTTTTAATTTTGTTTTTTAAATAAAATTCATCAATATCTATTATGGAGCATGTCAAATGTGTATTTTAATATTATTTATCCTAATTAAATCACTTGAGAAAATGTACTGCAATGGTCATTGTTGTTTTTGGTGGTTCTTTGAAAATTAGCCTTTTTTCCTTAAATTTGCAGTGTGGATTCTCCTTTACCAGTAAGAGGCAAGTATGTTAGGTAACACTAGTCAGTGGTTTACAAAGATTGGAGTGTTTAATAAATATCATTAGTATTTCAGATATCATTGGAAATACTAATTTAGTAAAGTAAAACTGAATGTAGAGTTGTATGTGATTCCGATTTTGTCAATAAAAAATAGACAATTTAAGGTTATATAAATTGAAAGATTTAGAAAGAATATTCTAAAATATTAACAATTGCTGTTTCTGGATATCTAGATTATTGGACTATATTTAGATTTTTATCTTTGTTTATTTCAACAATAAGGCATGTACATTTAGATGATCTAAATGTAGATGATCTGATTGTAATTTTTGAGGTAGTTATTTATATAGTATTATCTTGCTCTGTATATTTGCCACAAAGTAACATGATCCACTTGTAGGACTTCGACTTTTGATTGTAATTTACACATTTATATCTGTAGCCCTGATCTCTCTTCCTCTAGATTCAGATTTCTACCCGCATGTACTATACAACCCACAAATTAAATACGAATAATGTCATTCTCATGTGTCTTCTTTCCCTGTTCTCACATCCTCCTCTCAACATAATTCTTTGTCTGTATTCTCTTGTCCAGTTAGTGTCATCACCATCTATTTCTTTGCTTAAGTTAAGAACTTTTTTGGGGCCCTGGCTGGTGTGGCTCAGTAGATTGAGTGCCGGCCTGTGAATCAAAGGGTCCCTGGTGTAATTCCCAGTCAGGGCACATGCCTGGGTTGTGGGCCAGGTCCCTAGTAGGGGCGCCAAGAGGCAACCACACATTGATGTTTCTCTCGCTCTCTTTCTCCTTTCCTTCCCCTCTCTCTAAAAATAAATAAATAAAATATTTTTTTAAAAAAAGAACTTTTTTGGATTCCTCCTTTTTCTTTTTCTCATATATATTGTAGTTTGTTCATCATTTGGAAAATACCTCTGGTATCCTTATTTTTCTATCCTTGGCTCTGACTCTATTTTCTCATTCAAATGTAGTTCTTCTAATGGTCTCTCAGCTTCTAAGTACTTTCTAAAGCAGATAATATTGGGATTTACCTGTTTTAAAGTTTATAATTATTACCTTCCATTGCAAATTGAATAATAGGTGCTATTTATAAACACTATTATGTATCAGACACTATGCTAGACAATTTACATACAGTATCTCATTTAATTTCTATAACAACCCTTTAAGACAGCTGTTTTTCATTATTTATTTTGTAGATGAACAAAGTAAGCTTTGGTTAAGTAACTTGCTTAAAGTCGTATAGCTGTTTGATTTTAAGTTCATTTGGCTTTAACCAGTAGAAGAGTCCTTTATAATCTAGGCTCAGTTGGTTTTTTAAAATTTAATTTTTATCAAAGTTATACATGGACACATTTAAAAGTTGAATTCCACAGGACGACTTAACAAAAACTAGTCCTCTGTACTTCCTTTCTCCCCTTAATTTCAGGCTCTCTAGAGGTAACTACTTTCAGTCCATTCTTTTGATATTTATCTCATATCTCAAAATAGCATGCTTATAGTTTTCCTTCTTGATTTTCCAGCTTCAGGGATTGTCTACTGACTTCCCATAGTGGAAGAAATGTTTATACCACTATCCCCAGCCACACAGAGACACACTTCCCAGCCTTCCCACCCTCTCAATATTGTCGTATTGCAGGTTGTTTGGATACATCAGTATTCAAAGTTTATTATCAGTGTGACTCCAAACTAGTCGTCTAGTTTACTGTGATTATTTTCCTTTCTTACACAACATCTTGATTTCTCTAATGTCATATTTTAAATTTGATTTTGCTTAGTTTTCTATGTACTTATTAATTTGGCCAAGTGCCTCTCAACTTAGAGGACACTGGGCGATTGTTAAGTAGGTGGAGGGAGGTAGGGAGTGTGCTACTGATATCCAGTGGGTGGGTGCCAGCCAGGTTACCAAATTTCACCCTGCACTGCACAGGACAGCGCCGCCCCCCGACTAAGACTTACGTGCCCCAGAATGTCAATACTGCCACTGTTGAGAAACCCCGATTTACTCTTCTCTCTCAAGTATATAAAACCTCCTTTTACTATGTTCAAACCTACCAGTTTTTCGTTTGAATTTCCTGAACCCCGGCTGTTATCTTAGATTGCCTCTACTGTCACCTTAGTAGTTGCCCTCAGATGTCTTGTGTTGGGGCTCCTGGTTCTGTACTAGCGTTTTCACCTTCCTTTGCTTGCTTTCTCATTTTTCGGAGGATCACTTTCAATAGCTTCCTGGATGGGATGTAATTTTTTCAAGACCTCACGTGCCTGAAAATGTTATTTTTATCCCCTTTATAAAATAGTTTGGCCGGGCAGATAATTCTACATCAGAAATAATTTTCTCTCAGCATTTTGAAAACATTGGTTCATTGTCTACTTTTTTTCGGTGTTGCTGTTGGGATATGAGATTCCTGCAAAATTCTTTTCCACTATTTCGAAACTTTTTTTTCCTCTCTCTGGAAGCTTGGGTAATCCTTTCCCCTAGAGTTTTGAAATTCCTGGACTGGGTTCCTTGGAATAGGTCTGCTTTGTATCCATTTCTGCTGTTTAGGGTAGACTTATCTGATCTAGAAGGTCTCTCATCAGTTCTGAGAAATTTCCTCAGTTTCTTGTTTTTCTGTTCTGTATCTGGAATGCCTATTGTTTAGATGTTGGGCCTATTCTAAGTGGTCTCTCTAATTTTGTCTTCATCTATTTTCTAGTTCTCCTCCTGCCCCCCGCCGTGCTTCCTAGGATATTTTTCTCAGCTTTATCTTCCAGATCTACTAAGGGTTTATATCTGCTATCCTGTTTATAAATTTCAAGCATTATTTTTTTTCTGGGAAAAGTTTTAAATTATATCCTATTTTTGTTTCATGGATGCAATGTGTTTTATCTTTAAGACATATCGATAGTTTTCTTCTCTGCATACACTCTCTTTTCTCCAGATTTCCTGTTTGTTTGCTTTGGGCTTTGTCTTTCCTATTAGGTGCTTTTCTTAGATGTTTGGTATTCCTTGGAAGTCAACACTTACTTAAAAGAGGTACCTTAAAAAGCTACATGGACACAGACAACAGTATGGTGGTTACCAGAAGGGAGCAGAATGGGGGAGTGGTAAAGGGGCCAAAATGTGATGATCAAAGAAAGATATGACTTTAGGTGGTGAGCACACAATGCATGATACAAAAAGGGCTGTCCGGAAAAAGACTGGCCATTGTTAATATAACGAGAACAGTTCTCACGACATCAGTGTACCCTGGCAGCCAAAGAGAGTGGATTGGAATGCACATACGCAAACAATGACGACTTCACTGTACTAGTCAGGTGGGGTGGTAAATGCCATTGAGTGAGCGTCTGCACTGTGTGGCCTTCACATTTAAAATTAGAGCAACGGATCTACATCACATTTTGCATTAAGCTTGAACATTCCGCTGTGGAAACTATTTGAGTGATTCAGAAGGCTGCAGCTATGGGCCAGTGGTGATTGGCAGCTTCATCACAACAACGTGCCTGCTCATGCATCATGTCTCATGCAGAGTTTTTTGGCAAAACCTCAAATCACCCAGGTGATTCAGCCCCCTACAGCCCAAATTTGGTACCCTGTGACTTCTGACTTTTCTCAAAACTAAAATCACCTTTGATAGGGAAGAGATTTCAGACCACTGTTGAGATTCAGGAAAATACGACGGGGCAGCTGATGGCAATTAGAACTGTGTGAGTTCCCAAGGTGCCTACTTTGAAGGGACTGAGGTGTCATTGTCTTATGTACAGTGTATCTTGTATCTTCTTCAATAAATATCTCTATTTTTCATATTACATGGCTGGATACCTGCTGGACAGACCTTGTACAGATAATTACACTTGAAACCTATATGACCCTATTAACCAATGTCACTTCAATAAATTTAACAAAAAAACCCTGATTCATGGGCATTAAGGACCTTTTTCAGTTCAGGCAACATGTTTAGGTATCATGATATGCAGAGGCATGTTCTTTTGTAATATTTATTACACAGATTTTAAAGTGTTTTGCCCAGGTATTGCTGTGTTAAAATTTAATTTTGTACAAGCATTGTCCATTGTTAAAAAGCATTTGGCAAAATGATTGTGTTTGGCAGTGATGGCAAATGATTGACAAAATGATGTGGTCTTTTACACCAAGATTCTTAAAGAGCACATATATTTTTGACCCTGGATTTTATTGAGATAGTGTAAGTAAACAGATGTTTCCTCTCTGCCTTACTGCATACTTCCATTGACTTTGTTTGTAGGTGTGGAAGCGATAATAATTGCTCTATTCTTTTGTTGAATGAAGCTAAACTGAACCATGCATATGTAAAGTAGCCATGGATATGAACATCTTTATTTACATGAAACTTCCTACAACCCACTTTTGAGAGATTACTGTTTTTATGGAAATTACTGAGATACCTGTCTTGAACTTTGCTGATTTTTAAAAATATACTCTGAAAATCCCACTGAACCAGCAAAATCCAGCCTCTCTTCTATGAGAAACCTTTCCTGACTCTCCTCTGTCAATCTGATTGCATTTTCTAACCTTGAAATCCAAGAGCACTGTACTTTTTTGGCATTTAAAAACTTATACCCCTTTATTATAAGTTAACTGTTACTTGTGTTAATGTTTTTATTAGATAAGAAGCTCTTCATAGTCAGGATAGCCAGAGAGCCTGGGCTTAAATACCAGCTTTGTGACCTTTGGCAAGTTACTTCTCAGTACCTTAGTTAAATGAGATACTGGTAGCTACCTCATAGGGTTGTTGAGAACATTAAATGAGTTAATACATGTAAAGTGTCTTCTACATAATAAGCACTCTGTTAATGTTAGCTTATCATTACTGTGAGTGTCATCATTACTGTTAATTACCTTTGTGGGGGTTCAGAATGGGTCACCCAAAGAAGTGCTTCTGGGATGAGCGTTGTTTTAGCTAATGGCAGCTCTAGCTGTGGGCAAGGGAAACGTCTGCCCCTCTCTTAACTACTTAGAAGAACTTGAATTAGGGCCCTTTCCCATAATAAAGGATTATCAGAAATAACCTCTTTCAACCTATATGTAGGGCAGGGCAAACTACTAATTTCTAAATAAGTCTCTCCCTGCAATGACCTTCTAAGGCCCCATGGTGCCTTACCACACCCCTGGCTCAGAGTGTCACATATACCCATTTTTCCCTTTCTGTCTTTGAACCTCTTATGCATGTGGTCCCTGAATTTCATGTATATGGGGTTTACATACATGCGTATGTATTACATTTGGTTATCTTCTCTTGCTAATCTGTCTCATGTCTATTTGATTATTAAACCAGCCAAAAGAACCTGAGGGTAGAGGAAAGTTTCTTCTTCTCTCACACCTTATTCTAGTTCATATTCTCCCTAGGGGCCAGCACATTGTTGTCCAATAAATATTTATTGATTAAATGAAAACGAAGTCAACCCTGGCTGGGTGGCTCAGTTGGTTGGAGCATCATCTCATATACCAAAAAGGTTGTGAGTTAAATCCCTGGTCAGGGCACATAACTAGATTGTGTGTTTGATCCACAATTGGGGTGCACACCGGAGGCAGTCGATCAGTATTTGTCACATTGATGTTTCTCTCTCCTTCCTGCATCCTCTCTCTATAAAATCAGTGACAATGTCTTTGGGTGAGGATTAAAAAAAAGAAGATGAAGTTGTATTTTAGTTATTAAATATGCTACTTGAAATTACGGTTCTGATTATGACCTGTCAGCGAAATATCTTTATGTATATGGCACAAATCCAAAACAGTTGGCTTTATCTAGGGGATTCTGTGAAAATGTAACATTTGAACTAGGTCACAAAGGATGACTTAATTACCAGGTAAAGAAGGAGATCATTTAATTAGAAGAAATAACATTTAAAACACAAAATTTGTAATGCATTTTAGGATTTAGCAAAAGTTTAGTGTAGATGCATAGGTGGCCTGTGGTTGAGTGAAAGAAGATAATTCTGGCACGCTGTGTCTTAAAATTTTGAAGGGTTTATATACCTATAAGGAATTCAGATTTTTATTATGTAGCTATTAGGCGGTAGGGAAATGTCCCCTTCTCTCCCCAGAACAGGTTAGCAGATTTGTTTATAATTGTTATGAAATTTAATTGCTGAAAGGTGTTCACTGAAGCATTTTACTTACATGAATGTTTTATGTCCTGAATTAATATTAAAAATTTACACACAAATGAAAATGGGGGAAAGGGGAATTTGCTAATACTTTATTCTCTCACCTCTTTTTCTTTTTATTTGCAATCACATACTTAGATACTTTTTTATTTATTGATTTTTGTAAGAGAGAGAAAGAGAGAAAGGAGGAGAGAGATAAGGAGAAACCAGCATTGATTTGTTGTTCCATTTATTTAATGCATTCATTGGTTGCTTCTTGTATGTGCCCTGGCCAGGGATTCAACCTGCAATCTTGGTGTATCAGAACGATGCTCGAACCAACTGAGTTACATGGCCAAGGCTACTTTTTTGTTTTTAAGAATAAATTTTTTTCTCATTATAATGCATCTTAAACACATTTTCCACATACAAATTGTGCTGACAGGATATCATTTGGTATAATTGTTAGACATTTGATATGGATAACGCACAGGTAGGTGTCTTCAAATA
Source organism: Micronycteris hirsuta (assembly GCA_004026765.1). Taxonomy (NCBI): domain Eukaryota; kingdom Metazoa; phylum Chordata; class Mammalia; order Chiroptera; family Phyllostomidae; genus Micronycteris; species Micronycteris hirsuta. The sequence continues at coordinate 55,777 of PVJI01005494.1, forward strand.
GGCTAAATAGAATAGGCCTCATTTTCCTCCAGAAAAGAGCCAGTACCTGCCCTCTTGGGAGTTTAGGTTTGTTTGGAAGTCCTGCGCAATTTCTTATACTTGTTGCTGGAAGGGAAGTTTGCAAATGAGTTCAATGTACTTACGATTTTCATGGACAACCACAGTACTAGGCTTGTAATAATGTGGTTCCTTCACCTTTTCAAAGCAACATTTGTAGCTGCTTACTTCCTGAGTGATTTACTGATGGTCTGTTAGCGGGCCTTCATCTTGGTAGGAGCCATAGTATAGAGAACTCCCTATTTACCCGCCTTCTTTTTGACAGAAGGTCAGCAGCAGGCTGGAGGTGTCACCTGTGCTAGAGAGGGATGAATCTGATGATGGCAGCAGCAGCATCTGAGAATACCACAAGGAATGTTTCTAATTAAGGGATTAGTGAACTCTTCCCAAGGATATCCCCAGTGCTCCAAGTAAAATTGGCTTTAATGTTTAACTAAGAGGACCTCTTGATTATAACCAGTTCCAGGCTGGATTAGAATGTAGAATTTTTGTTATGACTCATGAAAGATATGTGTTGCTTTAGTTAATATAAATAAGTTATCTATCAATTTAAATACATTTCTTTCATTTTACAGATATAAACTGTCTACCCTATTATGTATTTAGGTGTTTTAATTTGCCTTTGTATAATATATTACTTTATTTATAGTACTTAGAGGTAATGAAAGGGAATTGGTAAAAAAAAAATTAGATACCTAACAATGAAGTTTCTTATTAAAAGACATCTGGAAGATATTATTGCTTTAATTTTGACATTTAAAATTCATGTGTCTTGAAATACTTGTTTACCATTACATTATTTACCATAAACATGATACAAATATAATTTTAAGAATTCTAAGAAAAATAGACGCAGCACAGAAAATGTTTCTACAATTCAGCAATATGATTAACATTGGAAGGATAGTAGTGAGGTATTATAGTCCATTTTGGGGTGAAAAAACATAAAGGCTGTAAAAGCTTAGTAACTTACTCAAGGTCTCAGGTAGTGGAAGACCTTTTTATAAAGGTCACGGTTGCTGATGCCCGGCTGGTGTGGTCAGCGGGTTGAGTGCCGGCCTGCTAAACTCTTTACTGAAGTGGCTGTTCCATTTTGCATCGCTGTCGTCGAGGTATGAGCATTGCAGGTGTTTGGTACTTGGCAGTGTCAGTTTTTTTTTTAAGTTTAGTTTAGCTTTTTAACAGTTCCAGTAAGTGTGTAGTGATATCTCTTTGTGGGAATAATTTGCAGTTCTCTAATGCCTAATAATGTAGAGCATCTTTTCATGTGCCTGAGCTTTTTTTATTAAGCCTGATCTAAAAAACACACTTTATGAAGATTTTATTTGGTTAAAGTTTTGCTAGGTACTGATAGGAGGGAGAGAAAAGTATGTATTCTCAAGGAGTTAATGATTTACATAGGGAAAACTGGTAATTGTGTTAAAGGTAGTGTAGTTATAATTTTGGTAGGCTCTTTGAGAATGTGGTTTACATACTGACTGATCTGGCTGAAAGGACTGATTTGGGAATCAGAAAACTCACTGGTTTGACTTTGCCTTAGTTGCTTAATTCTTCTGGGCCTATTAAAAAAATTCTTTCATCTGTGAAATAAAGGAGTTGGACCAGATAAAGTATAAGATTTGTCCCTAAATTATAAATCTATATAAACTTTTTAGTAGTAGGTTTTTCTCAACTTTTTTCGGTAGTAGATTTATAAATTTTGTGAGAAGGTTGTGCAATCAGAAAACAAAAGATATTTGTCAATTTTCCCATCTGATGAAATTCCTATTACTTCTTGAAATTAAAAAAATATAAATTAGGTATACTTATTATAGTCAAGGATTATAGATTTTTGCATTCTGTTATAAGGATAGTAGCAGTCTAAATAATACCTCTTAATGATATTCTTATAATTTTTTAAAGATTTTGTTTATTTTTAGAGAGAGGGGAAAGGAGGGAGAAAGAGAGGGAGAGAAACATCAATGTGTGGTTGTCTCTCATGTGCCACTTACTGGGGACCTGGCCTGCATCCCAGGCATGTGCCCAGACTGGGAATTGAACCAGCAACCCTTTGGTTCCCAGGCTGGCTCGCAATCCACTGAGCCATATCAGCTGGGGCTATTATGTTATAATTTATAGAGCATCTTCAAATTATTCTCTTTTGATCTTCAGAAAAACTTTTTTGTAGTGCCTGAGAGTCACAGATAAGTGACTTGTTTAGGATTACACTGTTAAAAGAAGAGTAGCCAGCCATCTTGACCTGAGAATTCTAGTGTAGATCTTTTGCCTCTGCAGTATATTGCTCTTTGGGCTGTAGTTTACTCAACAGAAAATAAACAGTCTTTAAGTAGTTTTAAATAACTTTAACACTTTTTCAGTTGTACAATTTCATGTTCAGAGTATTATAAGAATGTAATCTTACATGAAAATCATTACTCATGGTTTTAAATGAACAGCATGGTTATAGCTTCTTTGATTTAGTAGTAATACAGAATATTCAAGACCTTCAAACAAATCAGTTTTATCACAAGTTGAGGCACTGCTTGTCAGCAGCATTGTACTAGAAGAAAACTTAGCTGTAATGAAATATAAAGATAATGGGAATAGTAGAAGGCATATTATTTCTCCTCCAGAGAGGAGTTTGTTTAGTTTCTAAGTTTAGTTACCTACAGTACATTATTAGTGAGTTACCCATTGCCAGGAAAACAACTACTGTTAAAGGAATAAAGCAGAAGTGGAAAGAGGTTAGAATAGAAGTGAGGGGAAAAACAATATCCTTACAATTTTAATGCCACAAATATGTTAACATTATAAAGTCTTCAGAAAGCCTGCATTTCTTAGGAGATCTGTGTTTGTATGTGACCTTAGGTAAGTGCCTTCAGGTCCCTGACTTCCTTTTTATTCGACTGTAAAATAAAGAGTTTGATCTGATGTCCAAAGGTCCATGTAGCTTTAAATGTATCATGTGTGATGATGACTCAGCTGATTGGTTCTTAACTGTCAAATTAATTTATTGATCATAGTTACATTTTAAACTATTCTTTTAAATTTCTGAAACTTTACATTGTTTGTTTTTTCCTAATTGAAGTAGAACTTGATACAATTTGTTACATGTAAAACAGTTTCCAAAGTGTTTTGTATATTTAATTTCTAATTATATCGCGGGGGCTCTGGGAGCTTGTTTTATTGGTAACACGATAAAGTACTTACAATAGAATATACTTACAATTTTTTTATGCCTCAAACTAAGCCTTCAGAACCAGGTACAAAGTCATCTTTTAGAAAATTCCTATGAAGATTTAAATTTAGAAAGCCGGCTAAAGCAGGGAGTGATTATTCTCAGACTTACTTTAAATAGTAAAAGCTCTGCCCTGGCTGGTGTGCTCAGTGGATTGAGTGTGGGCCTGCGAACCAAAGGGTTGCGGTTCAGTTCCCAGTCAGGACACATACCAGGTCCCCAGTTGGGGACATGCGAGAGACACGTTGATGTTTCTCTCCCTCTCTTTCCTTCCCTTCCCCTCTCTCTAAATATAAATAAATAAACTCTTAAAAAAATAGTAAAAGCTCTTGCACTAAGAAATTCTCAGAATTTAAAATCTGCTTGGAACATTTTCAGTTTTATAATCAGTTTTTAGATGTTTAGTTAAAAATTTTAAGAGACACTGTGTTTCCAAAAGCCTCAACTATAACATACCATGAAATTGTTTTCCTAACTGAACACATTTTGTTTAGAGCAGAGACTTTTCAGCTGGTATGCTGCAAGAAGCACACTGTGACACAATTTTTAAGGTGTTGGGGGCGGTGCAGAGGGGGCACTGTGTGGGCCAGTGAGGTGAGACTGCTGCTGTTGGGAGCAGTGCTGCCCAGGAGTGAGGAGGGAGGCTGCCGGGTGGGGGTGGGGGGCTTTGGTGGTGGTGCTTGAGTTGTGGTTGGGGACACCGTGTGCGGCAAGACGGTGCTGCTGCAAGTGATTGCCAAGGATGCCTACCAGGGAAGTTATGTCCCCACTGTGTTTGAGGACTACACCCCACACTTTGAGATAGACAAGTGCCGCATTGAGCTCAACGTGTGGGACACTTCAGGTTCATTTTACTGTGATAACATCTGGCTGCTGGCCTGTCCTGATTCAGAGGCTGTGCTGATCTGCTTTGACATTAGCTGACCACAAACACTGGACAATGTCCTCAAGAAGTGTCCTTAGATTGTTAAATGAAAAAAATGACAATAGCCAGCTGGTGTGAATGAATCAAAATTATACCTAGCATTTTTGTCAGATTGGCAAAAAATATAAAGTATTTTTTAGTATGCCACAGAATTTTAGTAATTAGTTTATGTGTGCCATGAGATGAAAAAGGTTGACTATCACTGATTTAGAGAATTCATTAAAAGCATTAGACTTTCTACTTCTGTAGTTAGTTTTTAGTAATATTGTAAAGTACCATTTTCATTTTTTTATCTAAGCAGAATCATTCATAAGAATCTGCTTAATTTCTTTCCTGTAATAAAGACTTGTTATGGTCTTCATTAATGTAATATTATATCTTTATGATTTTCTGAAATATTGATACATTCTCGATCTGAAATCCTTGGACATGTTTGTTTTAAGGAGAAGAACTGAAGTCTGTTTTTTAAAAAAATGATATAAATCCTAGAGATATGAAACATTTTTAGAAATTTTAAGCCTAAAACTGAGTGTTATGAAAAGCTAGGGTTTAGAAGACTGACCTTTTGGGGGGAAGTTATAGAGGATACTAGTGGGAATGGACTTAAAGTAGATACTAAGAAAGACTTGAATTTTGTTAGTAATATATAGCTTTTAATACTTTTTGATTATACTGATTCATAGAGATGTTTCATTAGAAAGGCGTGACTGTTTAGGGATGTTGAACAGAAATGGGAATGGGAGTTGAGAAATGTGATATATTTTAACAATATACTTTGTTTTTTTATTTATTGATTGATTTTAGAGAGTGGGGGTAGGGGAGAGACATTGATTTGTTGTTCCACTTATTTATGCATTCATTGATTGATTTTTGTATGTGCTCTGATGACCAAGGATTGAACCTGCAACCTCCATGTATTGGGTCAGCGCTGTAACCAACTGAACTATTTAGCTACCTGGCCATGGCTTTTTTATTTTTATTTATTTATTTATTTATTTATTTTAAGATTTTATTTATTTATTTTCAGAGAGAGGAGAAGGGAAGGAGAAAGAACAATGTATGGTTGCCTCTCACATGGCCCCCACTGGGGACCTGGCCCGCAACCCAGGCATATGCCCCAACTGGGAATCAAACCGGGACCCTCTGGTTCCCACCCCGCGCTCAATCCACTGAGCTACACCAGCCCGGTGGTCAAGGCTTTTAATGACATATTTAACTTCAGTTTTCATTCACATTAAAATGGAACGTTTAAAACATGAAATCATAAACATGGCAAGAGTAAATGATTTCTGAAAAATTTAAAAACTGAAATAAGAACTAAAATTTCTAAATTGGTTCATGTAAAATTTAACAGTGATGTCTTTATCCTTAATTCTCATTTATTTACATGCATATTTGCTTCTAAATTGAATATTTAAAATATGCTCAATAAAAAGTTCATGGTCAGATTTTTTAAAAATAGGAGCAGTGTTTTTATATTTGAATTGGGAACACAACTTCCTGGTAGATAACTTCTGTAGCTAACTTTTTTGCTTTTAAGTGAGCAAGTGAGTTTTAAATATTGAAAATACATTTTCTAAGGGTTCCTTAAGAAGTATTAGGCCAGATAGAGCCATTCTCTAATCTTTACTGCCCATCGGCAGTATCTTAATATTATTCAGAAATAGGATATAGTATTAAAGTTTTTAGAATACATGTATACTCATTTGATTACCTCTCACTCTATACAGCAATCTTTTAATGTTAACTTTAAATTGAATAATTCATCTATTTATTTTGATGTTTAAATTAATCAAGATTTGGTTAGTGAGAGCCAATTTAACTGACATATCCCACCATTCTTGGAAAACTTCCTTACTTTCTGGCACTCTAAGATGTTCCATGTTCTCCTTGGACTTTCTCAGCCCCAGCACTGACAGCAGCCATTCCTACAAAGACCTTGGATCCTTTTTGTGGAGGATGGTATTCAGAAACTAAAATCTGGGTGCTAGATGTATTTATTGCTACAGGGATGTCATTACTTTGAGGTTCTCTTAGTGGAAGGAGCTACAAAATATGCACACACACACGCATAAATTTGAAATGTTTTTATTTCTGTATTTCTCTCTACATGTATGAATATGTACATTCAAATCACATGAAAGCTCTTTAAAAATAGGAGGATTTTATTTTTTGGATTATAAGAAAAATAGAAATTTTTCTTGCTTATACGTATATTTACATTTATCCATAATATGTCTATGCATATTATGTATTTGTAACACAGACCAGTAGAAACCAAATTTACAGGCAATTTTGCTAATTTTACAAATTTATGGTCATAAGTTCTCTATTAATTTTAACATTTAAAAAATTATGGTAAAATACACAAAGCATGAAATTTACCATCTTAACCACTTTAAGTGTACAGTTCGGTGATACTAAGTACATTCACACTGTTGTGCTGCTCACCGAGACCCACCCGCAGAGATCCTTTCCTTGTGCAGAGCTCTGCCCATCAGCACTGACTTCCCGTTGCCCCCCTGCCTCTGAGCTCTGGCACCCGCCATTCTACTTTCTGCCTCTATGAATTTGACTACTCGCATTTCATAAATGTGGAATCATACAGTATTTGACCTTTTGTGACAGGCTTATTTCATTTAGCATAATTTTCTCAAGGTTTATCCAGTTTGTAGTATGTATTAGAATTGCCTTTTTAAGGCTTATTTTTGTATATGTGTGTACGTGATCTATATGGGGTCACATGTTTTGAAAATTGTTGAAAGCTGAAATGATGTAAGTTGAATTTGACTTTGCAGCATAGGTAAGTGATATAACAGGAGTTTATAGCCTTGACAAAGAGCTCATGATGTCTAACTCTTTGTGGTAATAGCCTAAATATCACATTGAGTCAACTCTAAGTTATTTTATAGTGTGGAGTTTTGCAGTGTGTTAATGAGGGCAGTACTCTAATTACTTACATAAAATAGCATTTATACATTATCATAGAATATAATAATTATATTTTGCTTTTAATATAAAGTGGTTTCATAGCATTTTCATGATTTCTGCTTAGAGAACTTCCTTTAGCCATTCCTTTAGGATAGGTCTGCTAACAACAAATCTCCTTTACTTCATCTGAAGGTATCTTTATTTTCCCTTTATTCCTGAAGGGTATTTTTGCTGGATATAGAATTCTGAACTGACGATTCTTTTCTTCCAGCACTTGGAAAACATTGTGCCACCTCTGCTTCTGTGATTTCTGAGGAGAAATAGGTTATCAATACATTTGAATAGTTTTGCTCAGATAAGACATTTCTCTCTTACTACTTTTGAAGGCTTTCCCATTGACTTTAGTTTTCAAGGAGTTCGATTGTGATGTGTCTTGGCAGGTTTTTCTTTGAGTCTGTCGTCTTTGGGATTCACTCAGCTTTTTGAGTATGTAGTTTTATGTCTTTTGTCAAATTTGGGAAGTTTTCACCCATTACTTCTTTGAGATCTTTTTCAGGCCTGCCCTCTTTCTCCTTTTCTCCCAGAACTTGGATGACGCAAATACTACATCTTTTTTTACAGTCTTGTGGGTGATTGAGACTGATCTTTTTATAGTTTTACAGGTGCTTGAGATAGATTTTAAGTCTGTTTTTTTCCTTATTGTTCAGATAAAGATTTCTCTTGTTCTTATCTTAAGGGTCACTGATCTTTCCCCTGTAATCTTCATTCTGATATTGAGCCCACCTAGTGAGTTTTAATTTTGGTTATTGTATTTTAGCTGGTAGTCTTTTGCTGAGACTTTTTTCCTCATTTATTTTATGTATGTTCATAATTGCTTGCTGAATGTTTTTATGATGGCCACTTTACAGCCCTTGTCAGATAATTTCAACATTTGTGTCATCTCTGAGTTGACATGTTTTGGGTTCTTTGACAAGTGTTTAATTATATTCTGGACATTTTGAGTATTATGTTAAGAGACTTTGGATCTTATTTAAATCTCCTAACAGACCCCTCTGATGGCATGCCAGTAGGGAAAAGGGGGCACTCCCTTGTTACTTGGAGGTAGGGGTGGGAGTCCAGGTTCTTCATTCCACCTTTATTTACAGTCTGGGGTAAGAGTGTGCCTTATTACTGCTAATGGGGTTGAAGTTCATACTCCCTTTAAGCTTCTGTGGACACCTGCTTGGTTGGGAGGCAGTGGGGCCCTTTGTTATTTCCATGTGGCTTCCACTGACAGGCAAGTGCGGAGGCTGTCTTTACCACTGGGCTAGGATGAAAGACCCCGCTGCCCACTAGCTCTTCTTTGGCAGCACCCTGCTGGAGGGAAGGGAGTGCCTTGTTACAGCCAGCCGAGTTTGGCAATCCAGGCTTCTCTCTCAGACTTGGATGATGAGAGTGGAGTGAGGGCAGCAGCTTTTTTTTTTCTGTGGCGTTTGGCTGGAGTCTAGTGTGGTTGGGGTCTAAAAGTTTTCTGTTTTATAAGGGTTCCCCTTTCCTCCTTTAGTTAGAGCAGGGCATTCTTTTCTTGGGGCTTTTTTAGTGTGTGCCCACTCAGACCAGGATGTATTAGGCAAAAAATAAATCCAGGAAATTAACCACAGTGTCCTTAATTCCTTAGGCCCCTAGCCAGTCTGCTTTCTCATCACATTTCAGTGTCTTCTTATCTTTTCCTTATAATAGCATTTTTAGTTTTATTTAGCAGGAGGAGTAGGGAGAAATGCATCGCCTCCCTCTTCCAGAAATAAATGTATTAGATATTTTAAATTGTGTAACACATATTGTGTGTGTGTGGCTCTAAGGCTATACGTGACAATAGTTCTCTTTTAACCACTACTAAATGAATGCTATTTTCTGTTAATTTCCTTTTAAGGGGCTTTCACCCTTCCTTGTGCCCTGTATTCTTCCAAGTATACTTGAAGTAGAGGAATCCTAGATATTGAAGTTTATTGCCTTCTCTCTTTTAGATATCCTTGGTTTCTTTAATTATATTTTTATGTAGTAACTTCAAATTACCTAAAACCTGCATATTAGTATCTGTTAATATTACCCAGTCTTGATTATGCTGGTTTTTAGTGTTTGCTTATTTTCTGTAGACACATCATTCTGCGTGTTGTACCCACTAAGAGTGTAGTCCTTGCGCTCTCTGCACATCCTTGACATGTGTACTGCTGCCCAGGCAACGTGTTTTCCTTTCCTTTCCTTACTGTGCGCTTAGTTATTTTGTCTCTTTTGATAGGGTGAGTGGGCTAACACTTAAAAATGTTTATTTTATATAAAAGTTAACTAAGTGTGCAGGTTTCTTTTTGTGGTTTACATTAAGTTGTAAAAACACATACATGTGTAGTGCCAAACATTTGGAAGTCCCACAAAAGAAAAGAGGGGAAAATCACTTCTAATTCAATCCTTGAAAGACAGTACTATTAACATTTTGATGTAATTCTTTTATTCTGTACGTGTTTTCTTCCCCTTCGCAATGCAGACTTTTTAAAAGGCTCTTTTGCTTTGTGTTGTAAGGCTACCCTTATTTCTTAGCAATATGTAGTGAATATTTTCCCTTGTCAGTAAATATCACATAGCATTATTTTTAAGGGCTGCATGGTATTCCACTGCATGTATTTGCTTATTGTACTGTCACTTAACAGTGTTGACCAAAAGTGATGATTAGTATGTAACCTTGTTTTGTTTCTATTTTTTAAAAATATTTTTATTTATTGATTTTAGAGAGGGAAGGGAGGAAGGGAAAGAAGGAGAAGGAGAGAAAGAACATGGATTTGTTGTTTCCTTTATTGATGCATTCATTGATTGATTTCTGTATGTGCCCAGACCAGGGATTGAATCTACAACCTTTGTGTATTGAGATGGCACTATAACCAACTGAGATGCCCAGCCAGGACATGTTTCTATTCTTAAAGTAAATATATCATTTTTTTTCAGACTGTAAGATACACTTTCCCCAAAAAAAATTTGGGGAGGAAATGGGGGTGTGTCTTATAGTCCAAATGTAGTTTACCTGGCTCTTTATATTTACATTGGTGAAATATTATGTTATTTATGTTATTAAATATTTTACCACATTTTTTGCTTCAAGAATTTTTTTCCTATTTTCTTCCTCTAAAACCTAGGTGCATCTTATGGTCCAGTGTGTCTTATAGTCCAAGATATGTGGTATATATTCTTAAAGTAAGAGTTTTTATCATTTCATTAGTTATGCTTGCTGTAAAATTTTGTAGATGCACTTCATCTACTTAAAGAAATTCTCTTTTTATTTTGTTATACATTATCATCAAGAGATGTTCATGAAGTTATCATGGAAAGTTGTCATGAAAAGATGTTTTAGTTTTTTTCAAGTGCCTTTTTGTATTGTATGTATTGACATGCTTTTCTCTCAGTCTGTTAATATGTTGCATTATATAAATTGATATTTCCAATGTTAAATGATCCTGGTTATGATGTATTATGCTTTAATACATTGCTGGATTCAGGCCAGTATCATTGACGAACATAGATTCTAAAGTCCTCAGCAAAATATTGGCAAACTGCATCCAACAATACATTAAAAAGATCATACACTATGATCAAGTGGGATTCATCCCAGATATGTAAGGATGGTACAATATTTGTAAATCAATAAACACAGTATATCACATAAAAAGAAAAACAAAAATCACAGGATCATGTCAATAGATGCTGAAAAAGCATTTGATAAAGTATAGAACCCATTTATGATAAAAATACTCAGCAAAGTGGGGGTAGAGGGACCATACCTTAACATAATAAAGGCCATATATAAGAAACTACAGCCAACATCATAGTTGGTGGGCAAAAACTAAAAACTTTCCCCCTAAGATCAGGCACAAGACAAAGGTGTCCGCTTTCACCACTTGTATTCAACATAGTATTGGAAGTTCTATCCATAGTAGTCAGACAAGAAAAAGAAATAAAAGATATCCAAATTGGAAAGGAGGAAGTAAAACTGTCATTGTTTGCAGATGACATGATAGTGTACATAAAAAACCTTATAGACTCCACCAAAAAACTACTCATTTTAGCAAAACAGCAAGATACAAAGTCAGAAATCAAAGGCATTTTCGTACATCAACAATGAAATATCAGAAACAGAAACTAAGATAAAAATCCCATCTATAGTAGCAACAAGGAAAAAAAAAAGTACCTAAGAATAAACTTAACCAAAGAGGTAAAGGACCTGTACTCAGAAACTACAGAACACTGAAAAAAGAAATTAAGGAAGACACAAATAAATGGAAGAATATACCATGTTAATGGATTGGAAGAATTAACATCATTAGAATGTCCATACTACCCAAAGCAATGTATAGATTCAATGCAATCCCTACTAAAATACCAATGACATATTTCATGTTTTGAACAAATATTTCAAAAATTTATATGGAACCATGAATAACCCTGAATAACCTCAGCAATTATGAGAAAGAAGGACAAAGTTGGAGGGGTCACAATACCTGATATTAAACTATACTACAAGACCGTTGTATTCAAACAGTCTGGTATTGGCATAAGAACAGTCACATAGATCAATGGAACAGAATAGAGAGCCAAGAAATAAACCCATGTCTCTATGGTCAATTAATGTTAAACAAAGGGGGCACGAGCATAAAATGGCTAAAAATTGCCTTTTCAATAATGGTATTAGGAGATCTGGACAGGTACATGCAAAAAGAAAGAAAGAAACTAGACTACCAACTTATACCACACACCAAAATACACCCAAGATGGATAAAAGACTTAAATATAAATTGTGACACTGTAGAAGTCCTACAGGAGAACATAGGCAGGAAAATTTCAGATATCCCATGCAGCAATATTTTCACCGATATATCCCCTAGGGCAAGGGATATAAAGGAAAGAATAAACAAATGGGTCTACATCAAATTAAAAAGTGTCTGCATGGCTAAGGAAAACATCAGCAAAAGAAAAAGGAAACTAACTGTATGGGAAAATATATTTGCCAAAGGTACCTTGGACAGGGGTTTGATCTCCCAAATATGTAAAGAACTCACCGGACTCTACACCAGGATGACAAACAATCCAATTAAAAAATGGGCAAAGGACCTGAGCAGAGACTTCTCCAAGGAGGACATATAAGGGGCCTAGAGACATATGAGAGGATGCTCAAGCTCGCTTCTGCAGCACATATATTAAAATTGGAAAGGATGCTCAACATCACTTAGCCATCAGAGAGATGCAAATTAAAACCACAATGAGATACCACTTCACACCAGTCAGAATGGCCATCATGATCAAATCAACAAACAACAAGTGCTTGCGAGGTTGTGGAGAAAAGGGAACTGGTGGGAATGCAGACTGGTGGAGCCATTGCCGAAAACAATATGGGACTTCCTCAAAAAACTAAAAATACAACTGCCTTTTGATCCAGTGATTAAATTGCTGGGATTATACCCTAAGAATCCTGAAACACCAATTCAAAAGAACCTATGCACGTCTGTGTTCATAGCAGCATTATTTACGATAGCGGAGTGTTGGAAACAACCTAAGTGCCCATCAGTAAATGAGTGAATCAAAAAACTGTGATGTAGCCTTGGCTGGTGTAGCTTAGTGGATTGAGCTCGGGCTGGGAACCAGAGGATCCCGGTTCAATTCCCAGTCAGGGCACATGCCTGGGTTGTGGGCCGGGTCCCCAGTGAGGGCCCTGAGAGAAGCAACCATACATTGCTGTTTCTGTCCCTCTCTGTCTCCCTCCCTTCCCCTCTCTAAAATAAATAAATAAAATCTTTAAAAAAAAACAACAACAACTGTGGTGTATTTACACAATGGAATACTACACAGCAAAAAGAAAGAAGGAACTCCTACCCTTTGCAACAGCATGGTTGGAACTGGAGAGCATTATGCTAAGTGAAATAAGCCAGGCAGTGAAAGACAAATACCATATGATCTCACCCCAAAGTGTAACTTAATCAACAAAATAAATGAGCAAAACAGAACCAGAGACATGGAAATAAAGAAAAAACTGACAGTGACCAGAGGGGAGAGAGGAGGGGGAAAATGGGAAAAGAAGAGGAAGGGTCAAGTGAAGGAACATGTACAAAGGACCCAGGGTCAAGGACATTGGGATGGGGATTGTCTTTGGGAACCAGGATTAGACAGGGCAGGGGAGAGCAACAGAGGGGAAAATGGGGACAACTATAACTGAACAACAATGAAAAATAAAGAAAGTCATAAAAAATACATTGCTGCATTCAATTTGTTTCAGATATTTTGCATTTATTTTCATGAGTGATACTGGTTTATAGCTTTCCCTTTTTTCATATTCGTATTTTAGAGTTTAGTACCAGCCTCATGATATGATTTGGAAGCATTCCTTATATTCTGTAACTGAAAAATATCTGTAAAACCTGAATGGTTTCTCTTTGAGTAGTTGGTAAAAACTTTAAAAAAAATCATCTAGGCCTGGAATTTTTTGTTATTGAAAGATTAAGTGTTAACTCAATTTGTTTAATAACTTTAGGACTACTGAGGTTTTCTTTTGTCTTCCTTTGAGTTTGATAAGTTATATTTTTCAAATGTTTCCATTTCATTATGTTTTCAAATATATTGGCATAAATTTGCTTGTGACATTCTTTTATCTTTGTTGTTGTACATTTATATACTTCTGTTTTCTTATTCATAATATGTTTGTTTTTTCCTTTTTGGGAGATTATCTTGTATCAGTAGTTTGTCATTAAGGAACCAGCTTCTTGCTTTGATATTTTCTTCATAGTATTTTTATTTTCTGTGTCATTAATTTCTGCTTTTACCTTTTTATTCTGCTGCTTTAGCAATATGGCACAGAGTTTGTTGTTTGGTTTTGTTTTCTGACTTCTGGGGACCAGCTATAGCCCCATACACTATTAGCAGCAGAGAAAAACTGTTTTTCAGCTCTAGGTTTTTTTTGAGCTCTTCATTTGGAGTTGGGCAGATCACGCTTCATCCTGCCTCTGCCTGTTCTCATGTAGACTCCCTTGTTCTGCTGGAAGACTCCCTACTTTCCTCCAATACTCTGTATCAGCTTTAATGTGTAATATTTTATTATCATTTGGCTCTAAATACTTTCTAATTTCCATTATTATTTCTTTTTTGACCCATGATTTAGTGTCTCTTAATTTTGTAATTGTATATGGTTTTCCTAGTCATCTTTTTGTCATTCATATTTAATTCACTTGCATTATAGTGAGAGAAAGTTCTGTATAACAATCCTTTGAGAGGACACATGGACAGAACCAAGGGGGAGGATGGAGGCAGGGGAGGGAGGTGGGTTTGGAGGGGGTGGGGGAGGGGAGGGGAGAGGATGCAGACAACTGTAATTGAACAACAAAAAAGTAATATTAAAAAAAAACAAAAAAAAGCAATCCTTTGAAATGTGTTGAGACTTTATAGTGAAGACCAATATGAGGTTCGTTTTTATAAATGTTCTATGTATGCTTTAAAAGAAAAAAAAATATAGCAGTTGTTAAGTATAGTCTTTTCATATATCCCTTAGATGGGGCTTGTTAATTTTTATGTCTGATTCTTCTATATCTTCATTGAATTTGGTGTAATCACTTTAATTTTAGCTATTCTGATAGGGGTGTGGTGTATCTCATTTTGGTTTTAATTTGCATTTCCCTATTGGCTAGTGATGTTGAACATCTTTTTGTGTGCTTACTTGCCATCTGTTATGCTTTTCATCGAAATGTCTCTCATGATTTTTGCTTATATTCTAATTAGATTGCTTGCTTTTTTATTGCTAGGCTTTCAGAGTTCTCTAGGTATTCTAGATACTAGTCCTTTATTCGTTATATGGTTCGAAATATATTGTCCTAGTCTGTAGCTTGTCTTTTCATACTTAACAGGGTCTTTGCAAAATAAACATTTCTACTTTCAATGAAGTCCAACTTACAATGTTAAGTCTGAGAACTCTGCCTAGCCTTAGTTCTGGAAAATTTTCTCCTATGACTCTTTTAAAAAATGTATAGTTTTATATTTTTCATATTTATGATCCTTATTCAGTTAATTATTTTTTAAGGTAAGAGATTTAGATTGAGGATTATTTTTTTGCCTATAGATGTTCAGTTGTTCCATCACCATTTGTTGAAAAGACTATCTTTCCTCCATTGGGTTGCTTTTAAAAATTGTGTATCTATTTGGGAAGAATTGACATCTTTACTAGGTTGAGTCTTCCAGTGTAAGAACATATTATGTCTCTCCATTTATTTAGGTTGTTTTATCCCAGTGTGATCACAGAATACACTCTACAGTTTCTTTCTACATTTCAGTTCTTTTCAATCTGTTGGAGTTTGTTTTATGGCCCATAATATGGTCTGTCTTGGTTATGTGTTCCTTGGGCATTTGACAGGAATGTATATTTTGTCTTTTGTTTGGAATGTTATGTAAATATTGATTATTAGATCCTGTTGGTTGATGGTATTGTTGGTTTTTAATGCCCTTGCTGATTTTGTGTGTAGTTCTAGCAATTGTTGAGAGAGAAAGAGAGAGAGATCTCCTAACTATAATTTTAGGTTTATTTAATTCTTTCAGTTTTATCGGTTTTGGCTTCAAACATTTTGAAGCTTTGTTTTTTGGTTCATACACGTTTAGGATTGCTATGTCTTCTTGGTGGATGGACCCTTTTATCATTATATAATCTGTCTATCTCTGATAATTTTCTTTATTGTGAAGTATACTTTATCTGATTATTAACTTTTAAAATTAACTGCTACTTTTTTGATTAATGATTACATGGTATATTTTCCCCACCCTTTTATTTTCATATAAAGTAGTTTACGTGAAATATATTTTATATACAATTCATGTAACAAATTTTAATATGTCACATATTTCACATGTGTGTGTATTGTGTATATAGTAAGTTTCATAGAGACAGCATATAATTGGGTCATGTTTTTAAATCTACTCTGACAGCTGGTCTTTTAATTGGTTTATTTAGACCATTTGTATTTAATGTAATGATTAATATGTTAGAGCTTAAGTCTGTCATTTTGTGTTTTCTTTCTGCTGTCCATTTTTCTGTTGTCTGTTACTTGTCTTCTCATAAGTTACTTAAACATTTTTAAAAATGCCATTTTGATTTGTCTGTAGTGATTTTCATTGTATTCTTCCGTGATAGCTTTTTTAGTGGTTCCTCTGAGCATTACATTAGATATGTCAACTTGGCGGAATCTACTAGTGTCATTATTTTACCAGTTAAATTGAAATGCAGAAACTTATTTTATGTCCCTTTACCCTCCCTCATTTATAATTATGTTAAATATAGCCTCTACATATATTTGTAACCACATCAAGCAGTCCTTTAGTTTTTACCTCAGCTGACAACCATTTAGTAAAAACTCAACAGGAGGAGAAAAGTGTGCTGTATTTAGAATCATTTTGCTTAGCATATTCTTCCTTCCTGATATTCTAAGGTTTCTTCTTTGATCATTTCCTTTTTGTTTAGAAAATTTTCTTTAGAGTAGTTCTACTGGAGACAAATTCTTTCAGCTTTCCTTCATCTGAGAATGTCTTGGATTCTGCTTGACTACTAAGGCCATTCCTGGGTCATTCCTGCAGGACATTTTTGGGGGGATATGGTATTCTGGGCTCACCATTATTTTCTGTAAGCAGCTGAAAAGTATTGCGCAACTTTACTCTGGCCTCTGATAAGACAGTTGTCTCACTCTTTGGTCTTTTTTGACTTTTTTCCCCCTCTGTGTCTTATTTTTGATAGTTTTTATTGCTGTATCTTCAAGAGTTCATTATCTTTTCTTCAGGGATACCTAATTTGTTAATCCCATCTATTATATAGTTCATCTCAGGTATTGTACATTTCATTCCTAGAAATTTGAGTTGGATCTTTTTTCTATCTTCCATGTTTTTCCTTAACACAACCTTTTCTACCTTCTTGAAATACAGAATATAGTTATAAACTTGTTATGTGCTTATCTATTCTATCATTTGTATATTTCTGGATTGGTTGTCATTGATTGATTTTTCTCCTTAATATGGGTAATAGTTTCCATGTTTTCTCTCTCTCTTTTTTTTTCTTGCATGCCTGTTTATTTTTGATTGGGTGGCAAACATTTTTAATTTTACTTACCTTGATTGCTACTAGATATTTTTATTCCCATAAATATTCTTGAGCTTTGTTTTCAGATGCAGTTAATTTACTTTAAACAGTTTGATCCTTTTGAGGCTCTTAAGCTTTTAAACTTTAGACCAGAGTAGCCTTGAGACCAGGTCTTACTTGGTTCCACTGCTGAGACAGCACTCGCTCCAGTACTCCGTCTGATGCCCTGTATATCATGAGATTTTCTTTTTCCCGCTCTGGCTGGTGGAAACTGAAGTGAGTTCCCAGGATTCTTTCCTGTGGTTCTTCCCTCTGCTTCAGATAGTTTCTTCACATGCATATGCAGATGAGTGCTCAGCTGAGTCCTCAGAGGACCGCTCTATAGATCTTGAGAGTTTGCTGTTGGGTTGGCCAAAATGTCCCTTTAGCTTTTTATGTAAAATAAAAGACAAATTTTTTATTTTCACCAGTAACTTTATTGATTTGGGTATTTTGAATATGTCAGTTGTCTCCTGCGTGATAGAATGTTGATAGTTCTCAATGTCTCAATTTGATTGCTATTGACTTCAACTGGTCTACATGACCATGGAATATTGTCCAGCACGAAAATTTGCAAACTATTTTTGAGACATTTGATCAGTCACAGCACCTTCTCCATACACCACACAAATGTTTTTTGCATTTCGGTTGCATTTTTACCTTTCTTGTAATAATAAAGCATCATATGCCGAAAATATTGCTTATTTTCTTTCATCTTCAATATTAAAATGGCTACACAAAAATTCACCAATTGTGATTTTTTTAATGCATGCTGATATGATAGCTGTAACAATACAATCTAACAAAATTGTTTTGAATATAATTAAAGACAACTAAGCACTACTAAAGCCATCTTATGGAAAAAAACCAACGAACTTTTTGGCCAGCCTAATATTTGTGCAGCTTTCTTCTCTTCAGTATTCTGCCCTGTGACTTCTAGCTGAATGTCCTCCTTGAACTCCCCACCTCATCTCTTGAATTCAGGGAGATTGCTGGACTCCACCTGGCTGCTCCCTCCTCAGCACTGCAGCCTGGATGGTGGCTTACCTTGTCTGTTGCTGCTTTCACAGGGATCATCACTGTCCTGTGGTGCCTGTTGTTTAATATTTGAGAACTATCACTTTATATATTTTTTCTAGATTTTTAGTTGTTTAAGGTGGGGAGGGTAAATCCAGTCTGCTATTTCATATTGGCTCATAATGGAAGTTTTTGGAGATAGACAATACCTAAGTAAAATATAAACAAGTATATCAGGTAGTTATAAAACCTGACACAAGGAAAGGAAATGAAGAATGAATACTAAAGAATACTAGGCTCTTGTGATTTTCTATAGGAAG
Source organism: Micronycteris hirsuta (assembly GCA_004026765.1). NCBI lineage: Eukaryota > Metazoa > Chordata > Mammalia > Chiroptera > Phyllostomidae > Micronycteris > Micronycteris hirsuta. The sequence continues at coordinate 74,400 of PVJI01005494.1, forward strand.
GTGAGAGAAGGACTAGATTGAGACATTGACTGTTCTTCTGATTGTCTTATGTAAGTTTGCCCCTAAACTTAGTGAACTTTGCTCACAGATGTTATTTTAAGCAAAGTTAGTCTCAGGCAGGTTGTTTCTGCTCTGCTAGGTGTCAGCTGGGCAGCTGAAAGGATGTCAGCCAGAATCATCTGAATGTTTTCTCACGCACATGTATGGTGGCTGATGCTGGTTGTCAGCTGTGATCTCGTTTGGGCCGTGGCTGTAACATCTACACATGACTTTTCCATGTGGCTTCCTGGCTCCCACACAGCACAGTGTCCAGGTTCCCATCACTATGTGAGATGATGGATGTTAACTAAACTTATAGTGGTAATAAAAATATAATGTCGTACGTCAATTACATCTCATTAAAACTGGGAAAAATATTCTGTGACTTAGAACTTCTGATTTATACCCAAATCTTAAGGTATCACTCTTTTTTAAAATGTAATTGTTTTTCATGTTCATATTATTCTTTATAGCACAAATTTTCAGTAACCTCATAAGAGTAAAATGTAGTTTATGAATAAAATTCTAGAATACTTGTTTACAAAAGATGTCTTTAGGTTAATTGTTCTCATTTCGCTGTCTGGCCTCTGTATTTTAAAGAAATAATTTGTAATTCATTTTGTTTTCTGTATACCATAGGATGTGTTTTGGAGATGCAGACAAAATATCTTTGATGAAATGAAGAAGAAATTTTTACAGGTAGACTGCTGATGTAATTGCTTTAGTGTGGAAATCAGCAGAGCAAGTAACAGCATGTCAATATTTTTATTTAATAACAAGGCATGTGTTAAGTTTTATGCTTGTTTGACTATTTTATTTCTACCCAATTTTAATAATAAAATCACCTTACATAAATATGTGTTTGATAGTCCCTTGTTTTTTAGCAACAGAATGGGGGGGAAACTGATATAAAAACCACAAGAACCCTTTGCTTTGACTTTTGAGTATATTAGTTGCCTCTCTTTTTTTTTTAACAGACAATTTTTTGAAATATTAATGATTCTGGGAATAAATCATTTAATAATTTACAGAGTCAAAACCCAGACATCTTATTTGAAGAATTAGGTAAAACTGTTACTTTCCTGGCAGCCTGTTACACATTATAAGCCTAAACTTCCTGGGATGTATCATCTCATTCTAACTTTTACTTAATACCTCATTTTTTCCAGGTCCCTTTAGCTCTAAGTTTTTTTCCCCAATGTTATTCCTTTAAACTCTCTGTCTTCTCCAAGACACCTGTGGGAAGACACCCCTTAGACGCAAATCATATTACATCAGAGTTTGCTGAGATGGTTGGCGTGGAGTGGTGGAAGGAACTTAAAATAATCTTTTGTTCCCATATAAATTAGGATCGTCATCCCTACCCCAGGAATTGTCACTTGTGAAAGTAAAAACGCACAGTCTGGATGAAGCTAATACATTTAATAAATTTCCATCAGCAAAAGTATTCACATTATCAATTCTCTTTTTAGATGTATTGCAGTATATTAAAAATGAACTGTGGAGATTCAGAAGGGTGTTGTGTTAAAGCCTAATTTCTTAGCTCGTAGAAGATCCTGTATTGAGAAGTAGATAAAAAAAAAAAGTATACAAAGTGTTACGTAGGTGGACTTAACATGTGCATGTTTGTGTTTGTGTATTTTTAAGTTTACAACCATAATATCATTCTTTGTAATAACACTGAAAGGAAAAAAGTTTTTAGAGAAAATGGGCTGACTTAAATTTGTAGGTAAAGAGGTCCCTTCTGATGTTTTAAAACTCTTTATCTTCATTTTTCTCTCTTAGAAAAATTTGAATTTTTATAACTTTGAGTTTTATTTGATATTAAGTTGTTTTCTGCATGCTAATACCATTCTGAACATATACCATGAATTATACACCTTGTCTTCTGTTTCCTAAATAAGAAACACCGAGGAAGTATTTGTTATGGAACAAAAATTTTGATGTTAGCTTCAAAGAACTCAGATTTGAAATCAGCACTATTGGGAAAGCCAAGAAAAGCCAAATGACTCAAGAGGCAAATAATAATGGCTTAAGCAGGCTCTGAAATTTCCTAGAATTATCTGTGTCAACCATTTCTAAATGTTTCTAGCAGTGAGCCAATCTTTGGAAGAAAAATGTTTTCAACGAAAAACCCCAGTATTTTTTACCTTTTGTAAATAAGACTATTGTTTTATTCTTTTTCACTTATTTTTCAGCTGCTTCAGACTTTGCTAGAAAATTGAGCTTTGTTGCTGCAGTGAGCATAGAGACAGATGCTCTCTTAGCATATATAGTGTTGACTATCCCCTTATTTTTACAAGTATAGTATTGCTATGAGTTGTACATAAAATAAGTAGTTTTAATTTTATGCTTTATGCCTTTTCTGTACTTTGCTAGATTTTCTGTGTAGAAAACTTTGTGCCCCTCAAATAGCTTCCCTAAGATAGTAAATGTTTTCCCTAGTGGGACAGGCTTTAGACTTTTCTAAAACTTCGCACTTTTCTCTTACTCGTTTTCTCATCTTCCTCTTAGGACTCTTTTAACTAAAAAATTGTGCTCCCTTCCCTAAGTTACGTTGGGCGTATACTTAAATGGGCACCCTCCTCCCTGACCCCCTCATTAATCCACCATCACCAACCTTCCCAGTTAGAGCTTGTCTGTGCTTAAATATATTTAGGTGTGTTTTTGTTATCTATTGCTATAGAAAAACCTACCCCAAAATTTAGTGTTTGAAACAACTAGATTATTTGCTCACAATTCTTCAGAGATTGGATTTGGACAACGACTCAGCCCGTCAGTTTTTTTGCTTCACATGGCATCATCTGGGATCATTACTGGGCTCCATTTGGCTGGTGGCTGGCTTTGGATGGAATATGCAAGGTTTTTTTCCCCATATATCTGGCACTTCAGTGTTTCTCTAAGTGGCTGCTTCTCTCTGTCTGGATTGTTAGGGCTTCCTCACAGCATGGTGGTCCCAGGGCGACTGGATTGCTTTTGTGGTGGCTGGCTTAGAAGAAAAGGAAATGTTCCAAGAAGTGCAGAAGCTGCTGATTTCTTAAGGTCCCACACAGTATCACTTCTATCACATACTGTTGGTTCTAGCTGGGCAGAAGGCCAGCCCAGATTTATAGGAAGAGGAAAAAGAAAAAAAAGGAAGAAGAAAAGCAACGGATTTTTAGCCATCTTTTAATTCTCCTCAAGATGATACTGCTTTTTCTTTGGGCATAAGTAGGTTCAATGAAGGGTAGAGCTCCAAAGAAATAAATAAAGATAGTTACTTTATTTTTCCAATTCTAACAAATAACTTTTTACATTTAACTGTTTTAGAAATCTCCATGTTTAATATAATATTGTAAGATTGGGGTTTTTTTGGGGGGCGGGTGAGTTCCCAAATTGGGAGGTGGGAGATAGGGAAGAAATTTCATATCAGTGCGATTAATGTTGGCAATAGTAATATCAAAAATTTAGATGCAGTCCATGGATGATAACCACCTATTTACTTAAATTAGAAATAAAGAATGGGCCAAAAGTCTGGGTAAAAAGTCATACAGTTTACAGGTGACTATCTCAGAGCTTTAAAGAAGAGCAGAGATTTTTGTTTGTTTGTTTAAATTATCCTAGAATTGAACTTAAGAGTAAAATGTCGCCCTGGCTGGTGTAGCTCAGGGGATTGAACGTGGGCTGGGAACCAGAGGGTCCGGGTTCAATTCCCAGTCGGGGCACATGCCTGGGTTGCAGGCCAGATCCCCAGTGGGGACCATGTGAGAGGCAGCCATACATTGCTGTTTCTCTCCCTGTCTCCCTCCCTTCCTCTCTCTCTGAAAATAAATAAATAAAATCTTAAAAAAAAAAAAGAGTAAAATGTCATTGACTCAAAAATTTTGCTTATAGGAATTTTTAGGAAACAGAAAAGTATACAAAGTGTTATTATGTAGGTGTTCATCACAAAATTACTCTGATGTGTAATAAAGTCTACTCTAAAAGTTAGTAAAATAGAATTGATAGAACAAATTATAATGTAATAAAATATTATTCAACTATTATAATGATGAGTTTTAAAAGTTTGATAGGGAAAGATTACATGGTATATTTATAAGTAAAGAAAGAAGTTACAAAGCACCATGTATATCCTAAATCACTGTTTGTGTTTAAAAACATAGGTGTTTGTGTGTAGGAAAACTATTTGGAAGGATATGTACTAAAATGGTAGTAGTTATCTCTGTGTTATGGGATTGCGGGTGATTTTCACTTTTTCCTTTATATTCTTCCTACTTTTTAAAAAAGGAGCAAAATGACTTATGCAATGCACAGGAAAGAAAACTGTTTTCACTAAAAAGATTAAAAGGCATACATGGAATTAAATGTTGTGTTTACTGTTGTACATTTAAATCTTCAGAGATTCAATTGGGGATAATTTCCCCACATTTTGGGGTGAAAAGTGAGGAGGCTGGAGTGCCTGTACCTTTTGTTCAGGTATTTAGGGAAAGAACTAGGAACTGTCAGTATCTGGCCATTCGATGTTGCTACATCACTATTCTGATGAATAATGTGTCAGCACTTCTGATTTCTGAGTTCTTAGGTAGGGTCATCTTACTTGGACAATCAGCTCCAGCCTATCTGCAACTTCAAAAATCTGGCCACCACAGTATTTTACACCCAGAAAACTTGGACCTACCTCTGAAGTATATTATTGAAATTACAAAAGTAGATCTTTTGTAGTTGAAATGTAGTTGTTCCCTCTCTTATTATAAACTAGTTTTTAAAAAGGTCCACTTTGTATTTCTCAGTTTGGGATTAAAATGTGTAAAACAATTCATTATATGTTCAATATGACACCTTAAGTTTATAGGGAAAGCTTTTTCTCCTTTGGGAGAAGTATTAATGTATTAGTAATACTCTTTTTTGTTACCTGCTTATTTTATAGAAATTATTATTCTTTTCATTTTTAAATAGATTATTATTGGTGTTTAAATATTTTGATTTGTCTGATATATAGTGCCAGCCAATCTGTATTAAACATACTTCTTTTATAATAATTTATTTCTGTCCTAAACTAATCATATTAAATTTTAACTTCAGTAATCTTTTGCAAACCCAAAACTGTATGTGGCAGAAACAAGTTATAATTGTATCAACCCATTAAATAAACAAACAAACCTTATGGCCATTCTCTTTTCAATACTAGTAGATGATAATAATTATTCTTATTTAAAGGTATATATAGAGAGAGAAGAAACAAAAGGTTATATTGTAAAAAAAGAATGAAAGAAATTCTTGTGTACTGTACCAGTTTATACAGTTGATATTTCTGAAAAGCCTATCACGGAGATACTGAGAGGTCCTCCAGTAAAATGACTGCTACACTTGACTTTGATGGAAAAACACAAGATTTACATAATCAGATTAGCATATTAAAATAACTTCTGGATTGAAGAAAGATAACATTGGAAGAAGTTACATTTCTCAGGAAGCCATTGCCATCACCTTGGTGTAAGGTTCTGATTGCTGCAGGCAGAAATAAAGAGAAAGGGGATAAGAATTTGATGATTGTGTGCTGGTGAGAGGAGGAAGGAGACAGGGAAGATGTTCAGCTCTCTGGTTTCACCAGCTGGTGGATGAAGGTGCCATTCATTGAGTTGGCTGTTACAGGAGAACGAGGGAAAGAACTTCCACAAGTATCTGATGCAGTCTGTTAACCCCTGTGGAAGGCGATAAAGAAAAACGGTACCCTTCAATAGCTTGAGGAGGGACATAACTTCTTTGGAAAATGTCCTTACAGTTCTTTTCATCTTAATAATTACTGAGAAAGAAGGAAGGAGAATTTGTGACCCTAACTTTCTTTTACATTGGTAATTGAAAAGGTTTTTTTCTTGCTTTTCAAACTTCCTCCCTCTGCCAGCTTTGTTTGGACAACCTTGTCAGCTCCCAGTACAATGATAATGGGCTTTTTGGACATCTGGTTACAGTGCGGCAGCAAAAAAGTCTGGAGGCCTTGTTGCCTGTGTGTCCCTTAGTTGCGGATTTTGTAATCTTAGACAATCCTCACTGCAATTCCACGCAGTTCCTTTTCTGCCTCTTTAGCAGACCCATACATTCTTGATTTGACTGTGCTAGTGAGGTAATGACACATTATTAAGGATCAGATTTTGTTATTTTCAACTGAAAATTGCTTTTGTATACTGTCTGCATGGCTTGTTGACCATTGATTTACAGCCTTAAAAGGTGAAAGCAAATATCCACAAGAATGACTGTTGATTTTTAAATATGTCCCAGTTTCTCCAAAACAGATGAATATGGTGCTTTATATGTTTGACATACACCTTAAAGTGTTTTAGACATAACAAAGCAGTAATGCCAGCACAAAGAAAATAACATTTTATGGGATTTTAAAAACATTTAATCATAGAAAATGTGGCTAATTATAATTGTTTTCCTTTAAAGATAAATATTTTTTTTAATTTCAGATAGAAAATGCTGCTGAAGAACCTAGAGTCTTATGTATAATACAAGATACTACTAATTCAAAGACAGTGAATGAACGGATCACTTTAAATTTACCAGCTTCTACTCCACTCAGAAAGCTCTTTGAAGATGTGGCCAATAAAGTAGGCTACATAAATGGAACCTTTGATTTGGTGTGGGGAAATGGAATCAATACTGCTGATATGGTAAAACCCTACACTTCTCTTGAAGTGTCTAATAATCTTCTCTTAAGTGGCTAATAATAATATAGTCATTTTTATTGTTCTTATAAGTGAATATATTAAGTCCTGGAACCCTTTTTAATATGAGCAAAACTGTAACATTAAGAGCCTATGTGCAACTTAGTAATTGCATCCCTCTTCATCCCTTTGCCTTCATTCTGGATTCAGTATTTGCTTACCCTAAAGTTTGCACCTTCAGTTTTTTAATTCATGTAAGATGACTATCATATTGTGTCAACTACAAAAACGTTTGCAACATTTACTGAATGGAATGATGTTCCTCTTGTATTTTTAAATGAAAAAAATGCATGATATAAAATTGATATAAATGCATGATATTTTATCTCATTTTTGGAAAAGAAGAAAAAAGTGTATATAGAAAGAGAAATGAGTAAAAGGATATACACACCAGTGTTAACAGAGATTACATACCAGATACAGCAGTGAGCCCCTGATCAAGAAGTTTGGTGGTACCATGACATGTACTTCAAGGACCTCACAATCCAGTTGTAGAGACAAATGTATCAACAAATAATTACACTACTGTGTTTTAAGTAGTATAGTATACATTTTCCCTGAGTGCAAAGAGGAGGCATTGATCAGTTTTGCGTGGGATAGTGGTGAAGGAGACTGTTGAGTTGGCTCTAACTGCACCATTAGTATTCTGCATAGTCTTTTTTGTGTCCTTTCTCTCGGTCCAAATCCACTCTGCATACTACTGTTAGAGTTACCGTCAGTCATCTTTAATCAGAGCACTTACGTCACCTTTCAGTTCAGAAATCTGCAGTGACTGCTCAGTGCCCACAGTTAAAAACCAGATGCCCTAGCAGTCAAGACCAGCTACATTTGGTCCTTTAAGTCTTTGTAATTTTAACTCCCAGACACTGCACTCATTTGTTTTCTCAACACAAATTTCCATACTTTTCCATATCCATGTTGTTATTTATGTTACCTCTTCCTATCCTTTGCTATTCCTGCTCTTAAGTTTTTCAGGAAAATAACTCTAATGGCAAATGAAATGTGTATCCCTGTGGTGGAAGGCATAGCTCCATTGGCTCTATAGAGTAATCAAAGCTGTTTGATGTTGCCTGATACGCCTTTAAAATTCATGATATTTTGCTTTGTGTTCCATATTTGTTTTTTTAAAATATAGAACTGATATTTTAAATTAGCTTTTCCCTTTGGAATTGATCAGTAAAAGTCAGTAGTCCAACAAAGTATACAGAGAAACAATATTGAATCTGAAACTTTGAATACAGCCTGTTACATCACCATATAACTTCCAGTGTTGCCTCTTTTTCAGTTTAAAGTATAGCTCTATACTGTCATGTCTACCGAAGTCCTTTTTATATTTCAATTTTAAGAAGACTGACTTGATGTTTTCCTCATGCAGCTTTAAATGTAATCTTGCTGTCTTTGTCCTCCTGTTCCTTTTTTTTCTTCTGCTGTGCCACTCATCATAGTCTCCTTTTATTACAGTTGTCACTCATTTGTGTCGTTCCATTTGGTAGACTGTATTTTCATGGCTAGGATCTCAACACTAATTTTGTGTCCTCTATAGCTATTTCTCTCAGCTGTTGAGAAAGTGTTTATTAATTTAACATCTACATAATTTCAAATAGCTCTGTGTCAGGATTACTATTTCTCTTTCTTTAGCTGTGGCTGTTCTTAAGTACTCAATTTCTCTGTTTGCCTACTGTACATCTAAAGGTAAAGTTTCACCTGCTTACTGCGAAATGCCGAGTGTATACTTCTCTGAAAACCTAGCACATTTAGCCACTCACTGTCTGGTAAACATAGACACATTTATTCAGGTAAAACTCCTATATATTCAAACTGTATCATCCGATCTTTTATTTCCTGCCAGAGAATGTAAGAGACCCAAAACCTTTCCTCCTCCTATGTGACTTCTTGTAGCTTCAGGTTTTCTATTTCCTGTTTTTCCCATGAATTTCTAGAGCCAGAGATAAGAAATATATTATGCTGATTATTTAATTTCCCTGACACTTTTTGCACTTACTCGGTATCTAGTATTGTTTTGATACTAGGCTCTATACAAATACAACCTCATTGAACCCTTATAACTACTTTATAAGGTAGGCGGTGTTACAGTGTCATATTACAGTTGAGGCAACTGAGTGATGGGGAAGTGAAGTAACTTTAACTTGCCCAAAGTCACATAAATAGCAAGTGGAAAAATCACTTAATTTTTTTGTCCTTAATACCTGTACTTTTTAAAAAAGATTTTATTTATTTATTTTTAGAGAGAGGGGAAGGGAGGGAGAAAGAGAAGGAGACAAACATCAGTATGTGGTTACCTCTTGTGTGCCCGCTACTGGGAGCCTGGCCTGCAACCCAGGCATGTGCCCTGACTGGGAATCGAACCAGCAGCCCTTTGTTTCACAATCCAGAGCTCAATCCATTGAGCCACACCAGCCAGGGCTCAATACTGGTACTTTTATAAAATGTTGCTTTTCTAAGAAATGAACATATTTCCATAAAGTAAGTCCTTCTAAGGAGACATTCCTCATGTCTTTAAAACATTAAAAAAATTCTTAATGTAACAATTTTTTAAAACAAGAATAGGGTATTCATCCCATCATGCATTTTTCTCAACAATTGACTAGAGCAGGGTCGTCCAACTCATGGTCCGTGGGCTGCATGCAGCCCAAGATGGCTATGAAGCTGCTGCATAATTAGTGTTATTATGTGAGGACATGTTTGCCTATCTGTGGTGGCAGATATCACAAAAATTATGCACGGACATTTTTTTGCTTATCAGTTTTTGTTAGTGTTTGCGTATTTAACGTGTGGCCCAAGACAACTCTTCTTCCGGTGTGGCCAGAGATGCCAAAAGATTGAACACTTCTGGACTACAGTGTGAGTGAGTAGGGCTTGGAGTATACAGAGCTCCATCTCACATTCACCAGTTGGAGTGTATCAGAATGACAGCTAGTGCTGAGATTGCTCTAACAGATAAAAGAGTTAGGTAAAGACTAAGTATCTTGGGCCCTGGCTGGTGTAGCTCAGTGGATTGAGCGCGGGCTGCAAACCAAAGGGTCACTGGTTCAATTCCCAGTCAGGGCATATGCCTGGATTGCAGGCCAGATCCCCAGTGGGGGCCATGCGAGAGGCAACCACGCATTGATGTTTCTTTCCTTCTCTTTCTCACCCCCACCCCCCCACTTCCCTTCTGTCTAAAAATAAATAAATAAAATCTTTAAAAAAAAAGACTAAATATCTTCGATGTTTAATCTTCAGAGGGTGATCACTTTTATCCTCCTGGGATCCCCTGGGTCTTGGCAGTGGACTTAAAATGAGTATCATTTACTAGGACAGACTTTTCCTGAAGGGGTCTTTCTAAAGGTGCCTTTTTTGTTATAATACATAATTATTGTGGCTTGTTTAGTATGTTGCTTATCTGGGAATTCTTAATATATTCATATATAAAAACATATTTTTAGTTATATGAAATTATCTTTAGTTAATTTTCATGAAAATCTATTAAATACTACATTGCCTATATTTTAGAGAGCATAAACCACAAATGTTTATAATTCCTTTTTTGTGGAGTGCTTTAACCTTTACCCGTTCTACTTTTCGTTTTTTAGACATCAGGGAATGGCAGGATCTGGGATGCCTGTCAGTATGTGCACTGTCACTGGATTTAGCCATCCTGATACATGAGTAGATGAGTTAATTCCAAATGTAGTTTAATAAACTTCACCAGAATCTTTGTTTAAAAAAATAATTTGAGCCCAATAATTGTTGATATGTGTTCATTTGCATATGACTTATTTTATTCTATTATTGCAGCAAATGTTATTCATAATCTGAGATATTTTACTTTATGCCTATAGGCTCCACTAGATCATACCAGTGACAAGTCTCTTCTTGATGCTAATTTTGAGCCTGGAAAGAAGAACTTTCTGCATTTGACAGATAAAGATGGTGAACAGCCTCAAATACTGCTGGTAAACTATTTAGAAGGCCATTCATATTTTTTGTGCATTGTTACCTACTACTTGGGAAGCAGTTTTCCAAAGGAAGGAGAGATGTATTTTTTATTTATGTATAATAAATTATTTTATAAATTACTTTTCTATAATATTATAGAGTTAATATTTAATGTTATTAATAAATGTTTAATAATATTTAATAATATAATAATATTATATAATAATATGTGATTAAATATTTATTGTTATAAATGTTTCTATTTATTTATAGAAAAATATAATTTCTATAATTTATTATAGAAAAATAAATTATGTTGGTTTGGTAACAGTGTAGATGTTCACATGGCTACAATGGGCATCCATAGCGCTGTTGTTTGTGTACATGGCCTGTTGCCATGGGGAGCACAGGTTACCATCTTCAAGACCACCACCACAACAGGGATGGGGGTGGGTTTAGGATAAGTTAAAATGCCACAAAGATATCCTACTATGTTTTGGTGGCCTTTCCTTTGGTTAAGCATTCTCTTGGTTGCTGGAAATCTTTGAAGTTTTGCCTCAGATTTTTTGGTATTTTGGAGAAGGGCAGACCATTTTCACTCCCACTGCCTGCCCCCCTTCCTCCTTTTTGGGAGAATGAATCATTTGTAAATTATATGATATATTTCTATTCTTTTAGTGTTTACTCCAATTCATATTTTGATATGATTTCCTGTCTGGTGTGGTGGTCTTAGAGATGATTAAACCCAGTAGTTCCCAATTTGAGTGGCATTTTTAAAAAAACAATTGAGAAAACTTGGTCTGATTTAACCTTGCTATTTTATGGACTGAAGAAAGGCAGGTTCAGGGTTCATGGACTTTTTTAGAACCCTTCTTGTCAATGAAACTTTCCTTAGGAAAAGTTCTGTTTGATGCTTTTCCTTTAGAAGCCTGTTGTGAATTATAATCCCTCTCTGCACAGTAGGTAGTAATTAAACATAGGGCATCCATACTGAAGTAATATTAAAATATGCCCCCTGACCTTTTAAAATTTCACTTATTTTTATAACATTATGAGAAGATTTTGATTAGTCTGACATTGAAATCAGCTAAAATTTTCAGAACCTCTGGATTCACAATTTGGGAATTCATGTTTTAAAATTCGTAGCAATTAACTTCAGCTCTGTGTTAATTGTTTGCGCTGATTTTATATCCCTAAATCCTTTTCAATGTTTTCCTCATTGATGGGAGATTTCTTATTAGAGACAGTAGGAAACTATCCATTCAATTCAACACTTACTGAGTATCCCCTACCAGCCTGGCCTACTGGCAAGGATGATGTAAAAATGAGCCATAGACTCTATAGTTCACAATGGTACTTTTGATTTATTAGTACCGAAAAGTTTTCTTTTTCTCATGTAAATGAAATTTGAAAGATAATTAAAGAAAATCGACAGTAACCAGAGGGGTAGGAGGAGAGGAATAATGGGGGAAATAGGGGAAGGTCCACCAAGGAACATGTATAAAGGACACATGGACAAACCAAAGGGGGTAGGATCAAGGGTGGGAGGCTGCTGAGGTGGGATAAAAATGGAGGCAACTGTACTTGAAAAACAATGTAATAAAATAAAATGTCTATGGTATTTAACAGTAAAATCCATTAAAAAAAAGAAAAGAAAATTGAGAAAATAAGAACTCTGGAAGGAGACATCAGTATCTCTCCAGAGTGTTTTATATCAGCTGTCTTTCAGACATCTCCACAGGAAACGTTCAGAGTACACACTCTTTTACATGTCTTGGTGGTAACAGTAATAATAATGCCTCATCTTTTTTTTCTTGCTTCAGCAATTATTAGTATGGTTTTGTTTTTACTGTTTCAGCAACATTTGCCATTTAGTAAATATTGGTTATGTTGCATTTTAGGAGGATTCCAGTGCTGGGGATGACAGTGTCCATGACAGATTTATAGGGCCACTTCCAAGAGAAGGTTCTGTGGGCTCTACCAATGATTACGTCAGCCAAAGCTACTCCTATTCATCTATTTTGAATAAATCAGAAACTGGTAAGATTTGTCTTTGTTGTATTTTCATGAACTATAGGGCATTAGCCCAGAGTAATATTAGCCATCTCAAGCCTAATCCCCTCATTTTATGGATTAGAAAATTTTAGATCCACAGCAAGATCAGTGGTTAGCAGAAGCAAAGTTAGAACAAGAATGTGGTTTCCGTTTTCCTCAACTTGTCGTTTTTACCAATTCTTAGTACCACTATTTAGTAATAAAGTAAAAAATATGGAATTTGTATTTTGAAGGAAGACTGTCATTTTTGGTAAGTTTTTATTTGGAATGTAACATTAAGTTTTTTATGTTGACTTCCTTGGAAAGGAATGTCTCTTGTTATCTCCTTTTGGATTAGAATAGCCTATGGGGTAAACTTCCATTTTGAAGCAGATAGGCCAGGCTTGTTTTATTAGACCCACTATGTTATCTTTCAGTTTAATCTAATCATATATTTGACATTAATCTTGTAATTTAAAAATTCTGTTAACTTTTTTCCAAACATGATTAAACCTAGATTTTTGAAATTTTTCAATTTATTTAGCTAGTGAAATTGCTTTTGAAATACAAACGATATTCCTTTACATATGATCGGTAAATTGCCTAAAAGTAAAATGTATATACTTTTACATATTATTTCATCTTACAATAGACCTTTGCAGTAGATGGTATTATTCATATTAAAATCAATGGAAACTGGGGTACAGAAAAGCCTTTGATTTTGTAGCTAGTTAATGCTCAGTATACCTTTTGAACCTTTAGTCTTAGAACTTCAAAACAGATGATTTGAAATATTACATACAAATATCTGGTATAAAAAGAAAACTATTGAGTTACATTGCAAATTTCATTTGAATGTGCTCTATAATCTTCCATTTACTATGTTTTGTAATTAAAATACAGAATAATTTTCTCATAGCTAATCAGTTGTGCAGGCTTAAATGTTGTATTTGTTCTGGAAACTGCAGTAAAAGCTGCTCATGTTTGGTATTTAGAATGATTAATATCAGTAGAACTTTTTGTAGTAGACTACCAAGAATAAAAAGGAATGCAAAATTATCTTCTGTTTCACATAATGGGAGACAATAAAGCTGTTTCTCATTACACTGTGTATGACAGTGGTTCTCAAATTTTTACTTTTAAAAAATCATTTGGGGATACTTGTTAATAGGTTCCAAACAATACTTATTTAGCTGCTCTGGAGCAGGCTAGATAAATTGCATCTTGTTTTAAATAAGCATCCTAGATTATTCTGAGATAGTTGGAATACTGAGAAAGTTACAGATTTAACCAATTAAGATTGTTAAAATGTTTGCTTTGTATTCTGACATCCAGTTCAGCCTTTATGCAAACAGTAGTTACAAAACTCCTGCTTTGTTATGTGTGCTATATGGTTCTGATGCCCATATGTTTCTAAAGCATCCCTAAAGAACTAAAACATTCTTTAAAAATGCCTTTTCTCTGATTATATAAATGTAATACATATTTATTGACATACAATAAAATAAAAAAGTGAAAATAACTGATAATACTCCTAGCAGAAACTACTTTTAGTGGTTTGCTTATTTATATCTTTCCCCTACATGTATGCTTTTAAGATAATAGGGCAATCATGATAGCAAAAATTTAGTCTATATTTTTTACTTAAATACTATATGGGGAGCATTTTTCAAATATTAAGTAGTAGTTTAGTATGGCATTGAAAATTAAAATGGATGAAAATTAGTGTTTTAGCATATATACTAATTTTAGTATATTAGTATTTAGTATATGGCTTAGGTTTTTAAACTGTTACTGGTTTCATAATGAACACTCTTTCACATAAGTTTTTATTTTCATCTCAGATTATTTCCTTAGGGTAAGTTCCCAGAAATTGAATTACTAAGTTGAAATTTATTTTTAAAAAATATAGAGGCCTTTGAAATATATTGCCATGTAATCATAGTCTTTATTTCTAATTATTGTACCTCACACACCTCTACTCCACTCTTTTTCCCTACCAGTATTTTTTCTCCAGTATTCTGGGACACTGTCTTTCTGAATTGAAATAGTCTATAGCATCCCAAGGAGCTATACTTCAAAAGTCATTTTGGTCACTAGACAGGTTTATAAAAAAGCAGTGGTACATATAGACAATGGAATATCATTTGGCCATAAAAAAGACTAAAATTTTACTATTTGATATTTGTGACAACATGCGTAGACCTAGAGCATATCATGCTAAATGAAATAAGTCAGTCAGCAAAAGACAAATACCATACACAAAGTAAACAAACAGACAAAATGGAGTAATAGGTACAGACTCAGGTTGCCAGAGGGGAGGGGAAGTGAGGGATTGAGTAAGACATAAAGGGATTAAGAAGTACAAATTGGCAGTTACGGAATAATCACAGGAATGTAAAGTACAGCATAGGGAATACAGTCAATAATACTGGAATAACTCTGTACGGTGCCAGGTGGGTACTGGAAATACTGGGAGAACACTTGGTAAAGTATATAATTGTGTAACCACTATGCTGTACTCCTGAAACTAATTCAAAATTATATTGAATGTAAACTGTAATTGAAAAAATAAAATTTAAGTTAAAAACTTACTTTTTTAGTCACTATTGAATTTGCATTTCCCTTGATAAATTACTGTAAATCTTTAAAGATCACAAATGATACATGATTGGCCTGTAGGGGCACAAAAGACAATAGTAGTATTTTTAAAGCTATGGGTACAGTGGTCTCCTGGCTAGAGCACTGTTTTTTCATTCGTTTTTTGTGGGGAAGAGTCTGTTTATATGAACTAAGAATGAAATAATGCTTTTAATTATTAATAATCAGGCTAGATGTCATACAGACTTGACTTACTTGTAAGTCATACACTCTTCTGCTTCATGTGCACCCGCTACTTACAGATTCAAACCCTGCCCTTAATGTCTGCTGAGGAAGAAATATAAGCAAATAGGTAATTATAGAATAGTGAGATTAAAGTCTCTGATATAGGTTAGGGACGGGGTGTTATGGGAAAAACTCATGCCAGGGGTGGGCCGTAATCAAAGCAATTTATAATTATAAAAACTGTAAACTAAACTATATAAACACAGTGTTCTTAAAATAAAGATGAAAGCCCTTATAGGTCGAAGCTTGAACTTTCGTCCAAGGTGGTAGCAACTTGGTCTCTTAGAATTGTGCAGGTGCAGGTAGTGTGAAATCTATTCCTCTTTTTCACAACTGACCAAGATTCATCATGCATGTTTTTTTGTCCTTTCATCGCTTTCTTTGGCAGTATTGTTGTCCACACAGCCTATCATTTCTAAAAATATTTTTTAATAATTGTTGGAAAACAGAGAAGGTATTTTGAAAAGCTTTAGTGAACACCTTCAGCATCTTTTGAGAAAGGATTTAAGTTTTGATTCTTTTCTTTTATATTGATTTTTTTAAGTGCACGCACGAGAGAGAGAGAGAGAGAGAGAGAGGAAGATGGAGAGAGATAGAGAGAAAAACATCGATTTGTTGTTCCGCTTATTCATACATCGTTGGTTGATGCTTGTGTGTGTCCTGACCATGATCAAACCTGCAGGTTTGACATATCTGGGTGCTGCTCTAACCAACTGAGCTACTTGGCCAGGGCAGATTTAAGGGTTTTTTTGAGACAATCAAGTTATTCAGTATTAAGTAAGAGTAAATAAGTTTAATTATTAGGCAGAGTATTCACTACATTTTGCTCAAATAATGAGGTATAATAACTAAAATGGTGAGACTGATTTTTTTAAGTATATGTACATCTCATAAACTGGGTCTGTAGTCTACTTCTAAAGAAAAGTTCCTAAAATGTTCTCAACAGTGGTAGCTATATCCAGTTAGACATATAAAGCTAAGTACTTTTATTTTATTATTATTATTTTTGAAAAGCACTTGTGAACATTTAATGAACTTCCCCCTGTGGCTTCATGCTACCAGGACACAGCCCTCCCCCAAACACCTTTAATCTTCTCCTCAGCTTAAATTTAAGTTCATAGAAGTTTGTCCTTTTCCTTCTTTCCCTCCATCCCTCTGATCCTCCCTACTTCCACTTCTGTCTTCTTCTCTTCTTACTTTATAGTCACTCTTTGTATAACGTGCCAACCTATAGAATCTGACAACTTATGGGCTTGTTAAAACAGAGGAAGTCATTCTGAGCTTTTATATAATGAGTTTATCTCATGTTGCTAATTCTTGGTGGAAATTGGGTTATAGGACCTGGTAACAGGGGTAGCTGGATCAGTTCAGCCTTCCTAGGTTGGGTAGGTGTGATAGAGCAAGTATGTTTATCCTTTTCCATTTTAAACCACAACTTTCAGATTTGGGGAACGAAGATTATTTTTATGTCAATTAAACATACTATATTAAACATATTTCTCTTAAAGTTTTATTAAATACTACCTAATATTCATGTGTATCTCTGGACATATAACAAGATATCCTTTTTCTTAGGTGCTGTTGAAAAAAGTGAAAATAATTCCCATTGCAGTATTCTTAACCTCTCAGTTTGTACTGTTTAAATTCATATTAAGTTCTCTTTTGTTACTTTTTAATATAAATGCTGACTCATGTATATTTTGTGTTCTCTTTTTAAAGGATATGTGGGATTAGTAAACCAAGCAATGACTTGCTATTTGAATAGCCTTTTGCAAACACTTTTTATGACTCCTGAATTTAGGAATGCGTTATATAAGTAAGTATTTTTTTAATTCTATAAATAAAATATAGTTTTTAATGAATAAAATCTAATTTATCTTTGTACAGTTGTTTGTAAAGTTTTGGGTATTTCTTACTTCATAAGACACACCAGAATAGTATATAAGAAAAGGATTTTATGAGAGATTGGCATATGAAAAATTTATGGACAGCGAGAATCAGAAATGCATAGACAGCAAAGGGTAAATTGATAAGATTTACATTTGGGATAAATTATTGTTTATAAGCTTCTCTTTCTTAAAGCTTTAACATCTTTATGAAGAAATATGTTACCTGCTTTTTGAGATAATCTGAATATGTAAGCCACATCTTCTTTCTCTTCACTTCTCAATTTCAGAAACAAAGTTGTCTTTTTAAACTTGCAAACTTTGTTTCTAATTAATATATGAAGCCTCTGTTCTGTGTTTTGTGTTTGCGTGTGTGTTTTTGAAAGACCCCACATACATCAGATATTTAAAAATGCTTTGTGAAGGAAGTCCATGAGTAAGTAAACCCAAAAGTTTATTTATACACCCTTGTTTATTAACATACCCTTGCCTTTTATATTTTCTTTAAGGTGTACATAACTTCTGCTTTTTAAAAGACATTTTAAAGTACAGATAAACTGATTTCTTTCCTTTTTCATGTAACTTTTGAGTAACATCTTTGAAGTTACTATAAGTACGTATTTAAAGTATTTTGGAGACTTTTAATATTGTTGTTCAAACAACATACTACCATTGCATTCATATGTAAGCTCAGTTTACTTAAAAAAGTTCTCTTTTTCGTTCAGCTAGTATTTGTTACCCAGTAGCGTTTATGTATACTAGGCACTTGGTGGATAGAGATGGAATAAGGTCTTTTTGTTCTCGAGTAAGTTACAGATCTCTTTTTGTCAATAGCAACATGTGTATTTATGAAATAGCTTAAATAACATTTAAGGACAGCTAAATACCATGAGAGTTTAGAAAGAAGGGAGATTAATGAAACCTGAAAAAGTGGCTTAGTGTAAAAAGTAGAATTTGAGATCATAAAGCTAGGTATGATTTGGCCAGGTTGGAAAGATAGGTAAAGTATTGCATATGGGGACGCTTTCAAGAGCAAAAATGAGCAATAGTAAGTGCTACCTGAATGTTAGTTATTATTAGTTTGTATCAGACACTGTGTTGAGCACTTTACATATAGACTCATTTAATTACACAGTGTTATTATCCACATTATGCAAAGGAGGTGACTGAAGGCACAGAGAGGGTAAGCACTTGGCTAGAGTCCATCGTGCCAGAAGTGGCACAGCCAGTAGATGTCACACTCCTTTTCCCCATTCTGCCTGCGTTACAGCTGATGCCAATGAGTATGTATGTCCTAGGGTTCTCCAGGAGATAGCGTAATTGCAGTTTTGTCAGAGTACTGGAAGTTGAGGTTAATAGATGGAGTTTGGAACCTGCCCTCAAAATGAGAACAAACTGCACAGTCTAGGGTGTTTGCCTGCTTTGGCAAGTAGTGCATGGGAGGGAATGGGGATCTCAGGAGCTTGATAAATCATGAGTCGTAATCCCTGAAAATGGTCTGTACATACATAGTATTGTGGAGAAGACTAAGAGCATAGCCTTAATATTCAGTAAATTAATATTCAGTACTTCTACTGTGTGTTAAGCACTCTTTCAGGTACAGAGATTACTGCGGTGTAAGACACAGGCCCTCCTTCCAAGCTTCCCTGAGTCAGCTCATATACATGAGCTCATTTTACATAGTCATGTATGCGACGAAGACACTAAAGCAGGACAGTGTGGGAAGAGTGACTGTCAGCAGGTAGAGAAGTCAGGGAGCTCCTCTCTAAGGAACTCCCTACCATGTGAGTAGACTTCGTAGGAACTAGTCTTGTGAAGATCCAGGGAAGAACATTCAAGACCGACAGAACTGCAAGTGCAAAGGCCTTTGAGGAACAAAAATCCATTGTGTCTGGAGCCCAGTGAGTGAGGAGGGGAAGTGAGACATAGGGTTAAACAGGAAGAAAACGTGCTGCGGGGATTGTGAGAATAGAGTGATGTTTGTTGCCAGTTGGTAAACAAAGCCTGAGAGCCTAAGGATGTTTCCTAATGTAGACCCAAGGAAGGGATGGCTTGTTAAAAAGGCTGGACCTCGCTGCACTACAGACAAGGTAGCACTAGCATGAAAGGATAGAGTTTTATTTCTGTATTTTCTTTGCTTATTATGTGATAGCCAACAGAGACTCTACCACTTTAGGTGTGGAGGCATGTAAGTGATGTGTTAAATATATTGTTTCAGGAAAGTTTATATATTGCAGCATACAGAATTGATTTGAAAGATAAGGGAACCCTGGAGGAATCTGTTATTAAACCTGGCACAGATATATGAGGCTCAGAATGAAGCTGGTGGTAGTGCTTATTATATTTCAGATTGAAAACTGATACGACTTAGTGACAAATTTTATTTAGGAGTAAAGGAAAAGGAAGAATCAAATATGGCACCAAAGTTTCTAATTTAGCTGACTGGAGTAACAGCAAGTACCAACAAGATTTAAGACCTTTTTAAGGTATTTGTACCAGGACTAAAGGACAGGTGAGAATTCAGCTTTATATACAGTAATTCCTCCCCACTAGTGAATTTCCCTGGCAAGAAATCTAAACATTCTTTATTTTGACTTCACAGTTTCTTTGCAGCTACTGGGAGAATTTTACGTCCTATAGTGTCAAGTATAACTTCCTTCTATTGAGAAAAATAAGAATAAAAGAGGGCTAGGGATTGAATATACAAGATTGGATAATGAGTAGAGGTGTTTGCAGGGAGGCTTTGAGAAGGAAAAAACAAAATGTATTCCACTGACATCTGTAAGACAGGAGGGAGCTTCAGTATGTAAAAAAAAAAAAAAAAAAAGGAACAGGATCCCAGAGCTGCAACTTCTAAGCTCTCAAATAAGAAAAGTATTGAATGCTTTAACAGAGGGCCATACCAAAAGGAGAAAAAACAAAAGATTTTTAGTATATTTATAAATTGCATTACAGGAAAGTTGTGTTCTAGCCTTCTTTTGAATATAAAAAGATTCTAAGAAGAATCAAGTGAGGAAGTGGAAAGTAATAACCTTATTGCCAACTTAAGATGAAGATAACCATTAATATTATCATTATTAATATTAATATTGTCTTTGGCATTTTACTTTATTGTATATAAATTATTTTAAGGACTTTTGTGGGTACATTACAAACTTTAATCCCAGCAATCTTATTTTTTCAATCTGATCTTAAGTTCTTTTGTTAGAAATTTGCTTGTTATTGAGACAGTCCCTGTAGTTAGGGCTAGACTAATCTTTATCAGAAGTATATGAGGGTACATATTGTATCTGGATTATTTTATTTACTTATATTCTCTTTTTAAAACATTTTATTATGGAAAATTTCAAACATTAAAAATAGTGAAATATTGGAATGCATTTATCTGTACCTATCACCCAGCTTTGAATATTATCAACTCATGATCAGTCTTTTTTATCTATAATCCTCCACTCTTGATTTTTTGGAAGCATGCCCCCATCATACCATCTTTGAAGTATATCTCAGGTCAAAGCTAAGATTTCCCTGATTGCCTCATAATTTTTTTAAACAATCTGTTCAAATTAGGATCCAAATAAGACCCATGCATTGAAATTGATTGATAAGACAATCTATTTTTAATTTCTGTCTTTTTCCACTTGTAATTTCTTCCTTGAAAAAAATAGAAAAAATATATACATACATATATACACAAAGATATATTTGTGTGTGTATATGTCTATATGTGTACATATATATACATAAAAAACTGATGACATTTGTCCTGTAGTTTACAAGTTTGGATTTTGATGGTTGAATGCTATGGTGTTGTTTAATATTGTTCTGTTCCTTGTATTTTTTTGTGAGTTTAATAATTAGGAA